>JAGVSP010000156.1:0-151758 GCA_022494985.1 Micrasema minimum | reverse complement strand
AGATCTCTTTCTATTTCAGAAGAACTTTCTGTTAGATTATTCAGAAATAATATCTATGATCCGTACATTATAAATTGAACAAGCTGAAAATGAAGCGCTGCGCGCTGGTACGAGAAAATGAAATATTTTAACGCACGGACAACAGCCAAACCCATTTCTTATAACATTTTGAGTGTGTCCAAATCCTAGCAGAAAACTCACATGAATAATATGAATATATCATATATTAATAGTACCAATTAGATGGAGTCTTCTCTCTAAAAGATACAGTTTTATAATCATGTAAACAATTACTACAAAAATGTATTTAGGGAATTTTACAGTATTGAGAGTCAAAGTTATATCAATATATAATTTATTAGTATTTTATTATTGAAGATCCAACCTATTTCAATAACAAGTTGTTTACCTACGAATAATTAGTCGTCATTATAGGGATGGGCGATAATGACTAAGTTTGAGATTTTTATACGGAATCTATTGTATACGTCACTATTGTTATTGTAAACATATTATAATCCGGAATGATGATTAGGTTTGGTTAACACAGAATGTACATCTGAAAAGACCTTCATATTTATTACAAAACCTGAAAAGTAACATAAAAAACAGATAATTATCAGAGTAAAATCTAATTTAAGTTGCGGTCAGTAGTCATTGACGCATTTGCTTGATTTTAAAGAAATATTTCAATGACTTTTTATGAAAAAAATATTTGATTAATATGTTTTGACCAAAGATTTTTTTTATTTCGGCTACTAAATTGTGGAATTAATTTTCTTGTATTTACTCTTTAGATGTGTTTATTGAGTTATTTACCAAAACTTGGTATATAAGTTTAAAATGTATACCCTACTTATAAAAACTTTGATCGTCAGTAGGCTAGTGTCAGACGATAAGTCTAACAATAAAACAACACACAAAACCCCCCAAATAAAATTATTGAAAAAAAAAAAATATCAGGATCATACACATAAAATTTCATTCTATCAGGACTTTTTCATTTTATATGTATATACAACTATACATCATGATAATAATTTAATGCTTAGAAGCCATAAAAAATTGCCGTATTTTATATAATTTTATGGTGGATTTGCTAGCCGAATCAAGTATATATATTTATGTATATCTGGTTGAGTTTTGAATGACCCCTAATGCATATTTTACGAGGAATTTGATGCTGCATTACCATTTGTGCTATGTAACATACTTCGGAGATGAAAAAAAAAACTCATAAGTAAGATGTCCGCGATATTTTAGGTGCAGCTCACGAATCATATATATACATTATATGATTCTGCAAAAAGAAAATTAAATTCCAATAAAATAATTCTTAATATTATTCAACCGTAACAAGTTTTTTTAGTTTTTTTTAAAGGTTGAAACGCCTATGAAATTTGTTGCAATATTAAATTAATATCCTCTTATTATAATGCCTGCTAATGAGTTGGTCCATTAAGGTGGTGTGGTGACCATTATGAGTGCAGTATAATCGTTAGTAAGTTACGACTTTATTATGATGTCGTGTCGTGCGGGGATTTCTCACTAGCGCGATAATTACGCAACGCAAATGCATGTAATGCAACACACATGCGCATTGCGGTCACTTGAACGGACCTGCACAAGTGCAACTCGCTTCGGCGGTGGTGGCCTATTACTGACCCCTTTTCATTATCAATTAATTTGTTTGTTTCAATGTTTCACGAAAACATTAGGGAATAAGAATAGATTTTAAAAAGTTACAATTTTTTTTAAATTTTTACTAAAATATTATATTGAAATCTTAATTGGTATTTGTCTACCTGCGTAGTAAACATGTTGACATACTGGAATAAATCCATAAGATTTAAAATTTAAACGATTATTTCAACTTCTCATACCCTGTAGGGTACTGCGATTTTACTCCAGTAATAGCAAAATATGGATGACTATTTTATTTTTACTTGAGTAATCTCTCTTTATATAATATCTATCAAATGAAAGCTCTATCAAATAAAAACAAAAAAATTCAAAATCAATAAGCCAGAGAGCTTGGTAATAAATCTCATTTTTTCTTCTCAAGAATAACGTCACAACCAGATTATATGTGCGTTATTTGGATCCCCTACCTGACTGGAAGTTGCTCAAGTGATGCAAGTAAACTTTAAGCCCAAATGGACTTATTGCTTTCCTCTATCCTGGAAAATATTTTCGAAATATCGAACTCTTATTGTGAAATATTATTTACGAATCTGATTAATTACTCACTATTAGACAGATAGTAAATATGCTATTCGTTAATTAATTAGTTAAGTGCACAATTTATGAAATAAATGTAATTTATTCGTCATCCATCGTTTATTTTGCTGCATTTTAATTTTAAAATAGCTGTCCTAAATCCAACCAAGGATGCGCTAGAACAATCCTTAAATACATTCGGGGTCATTTAATTTCTAAATTAATTTCATTTTGATTAATACAGTCAACAGTACATGATGGAATCGTAACAAGAGCAGATAAAAAAATGCCATATCCATTCTGAGATTTTTTAGAGAAAGATTATCCTGAAGAAAAGAAAATTGTTAAACAACTAAAATAATCAAATACATTTATTACATGAATTTCCCATGAGTTACGCTCGTTATGGACCTTAAAATAATTACATTTATGATAACGTATTCACGACAGAAAACACAATTATATATGTAGAAATTTAAAATCACAAATATGCTTTTATGCAAATTCATTTTAACCATTCTGTCAGAGATAATACTTTTTAAGGCTGTCACCTACATTATTAGATCCTCTAATACACTCAGGAAGCCGTTGTTGCCTTATGTAATGGGCGTCCGGGGGCCCTATATTGGACGGAAAGTCGCATGCGACACTTCAGAATGGAGGGTAATTTTGTACCGTAGATTACATGCCACTCCGAAGTGTCGTATGTGACTTTTAGTCCAGCATTAGGTCCCCCACCCGTTGATGTGGTATAAACAAATGCATAATACGAGTCCGCTTTCATTTTAGATGTATTTTTTCGGGATGAAAACGGTTCTGTTTCTTGGATTTCCCTTATATTCACTATCTTTATAACATCCGACTTTTTTTTCGGTTAAGACCCTGCTTGAGTTGTAAATCCCAAATCCTCAATTCGTGATGTTTCGATGGGTCGCTTGAAAAAAGGAAATATATACCGTAAAAAACATAAGTACAGCATTTTAATTTACGTACATGTTCTGTAGTATGTGTAGGAGGAGAGACGTAATAGAGATAGACCAAAAAAAGATTTTGACCCATTTTAATACATAACAGGTACTTTATTTGTTTATTATAAATTTACCCATGTATAGATGAACATAGTCTTGACTTAACATTTATATAATTCTGGTATGTTTAAAAAATGTTGATCGTCGATAAAATAAAGCTCAAAGTCATAACCGTGTAAACGGTCTAAGCTAAAAGATCAGAATTATAAATACACAAAAATGTAATAATATGTGTAAAAACTTACTTAGGTCCTTAGCATATCATTGATTTTACCGCTAAAGCTTACAGCTAATTATAGTCAATTTTTTACGTAGTATTTTTTGTCTCGTTAGTTATAGTGGGTATTAAATTACCACCTATGATTACAATTCAAAAGCTTGATAAAAATGCAATATGCTGCTTTGTAAAAATAAAAGATAGTGTACCTATGTACTTGCATCTCGGACCTGAAAGCATAATAATATTAATTCTTTAGAAAAATTACGTTTTTCAGGATCAAAATTATTACAAATTTATAAACAACGTAAACATGCAGTAATGGAAAAACAAGCCTTCTATTTAAATTTATTTCACTTTAAGTTAATAACCTCAAAATTTTTCATGAAAATGTTTTAGAACTTTCACCCTTCTATAGTGAAGTTTTTTCCTACTGACAAACATAAAACTTTATAAAGTCACCATAAGATGGCGCTAGTTGCTAATGTCAAAGGATTATCTATTTTTCTTCAGTTGCTTTTAAAGTTAAAAATTATTGTAATCGAATGTGCAGGCTAAAACAATAATGCCGCTCTTTAATAACGCTGCTTCACACCTGTTCTCCTCTATGGCTATCGAACTCATGGGAACTTAACCAGGGCTCATGAGATAGCAGAACAGTCTGAGAGCAGAGAATACGGTGTCTTAGAAGAATATATGAATGTGCGGTGGTTTGAGTTTGTATGGGAACCACAGAAGTGAGGCAACGGACACAGCAAACACTTGGTTATCTACCGTCATCATCGGAAGAAAGCTTTTAGGACTGGCGTAGGCCATGTGATAAATACGTGCGTATGCCTCCGAGAAGCTCTTTACCATGCTTTGCCTATTTGACATAGGCATCAGATTCCTCGGCGTTTTTGGACGTCCACTGTTTGACACAGTCGCTAGCAGTATTGCGTCCACGGTTTATCAGATGTTGATTTTGATGAATGATAGTGTAAAAGTAAATATTAAAATACAATTTTTGGTGTATAATTTACTTAAAATTATATTATGATGAACATACAATATACAATATTGTGTCCTTTCTTTCTTTTTATTGGACCTTGCCTCTCCCTTTTCTCCATTCGTCCGTATCCTGAGTCATGTACGTAAGTAAAATAAAAGTAACATTCTAATTATGTACAAATACTTGTAGACGAATAACAGGATTATACCCATGCTGGGCTAATATCAGATATCTGATACGATACTATAACGGTCTATAGGCAGACCTAGGAAGAGTGGGAAGAGTCCCATTACTGGAAAAAGATGGCGAAGTGTGATAAAGTCATATTGTGAGATTGTAGAGAGCAAAATAATTTGCTACAATTATCATCAAATCACACCATATTCCGCTCCCTATGTGGAGCATATGGATTCCACAAACTGCCTCCAGGCAAATCGGCGCTAGCTCCCGCAGCAATCTGCCAGTACGAATTTGCTACATCCAACTTTTTAATAATACTACCATGTCATCAACCTCCATCCGAATCCCGTGTAAGAGAGCATATGGAACGTACAAATTTACTGCCCAGGACCGAATCGATCGTTTAGGGCTAGGCATTCATTGGCTTGGTTATGTCCCACTTGATGTACTAAACGTCCCGCAGTCTCCATTACCTAATACGAACCATATAGTGAATTTTGAATCTACAATTAGCACGTTATTTAATAGTCAGTTAACTCAAGCAACCCGGAATTTCAGTATTTTTAATAGAACCCAATAAAAACACATGTATTTCTCGAGCACAAAAAAGGCAAAAGGGGGACCCATGTTTGTTCCTCAGATGTAGTAAAGAACTTGGTCATAGTCTTAGCATCCGACCTGTCATGATGATTATCTAGGGAATTGTGCGCAGCGGCTGTGCGCACCCCCCCCACCCGCTGCGCTTTCCCCCGTCGCCACCCTGATGTACGCTAATTGAACATTATGCCCATTCCGCCCATCATCTGACAACCATATTTGACAAATATTTTGAAACTTCTATATATAACGATCGAGTTGGTACAGAAGTAACCACATTTGAGTGTGTAGTATTTATCGACAGTTTTTAATTTTTATTCCCCCTCTGTGACATATTTTGAGAAGATGGTTAAACATTTTTTGGCAATCTTTTTCATTGTGTAGGTAAGGCTTTTTTCCGAGCTTTATTACTTACTAGAAGTTTCTCTGTCTCTGTTGGGATATCAATAATATCTGATATCAGCCCAGCATGGGTATAATCCAGTAATTTGTCTACAAGTATTTGTATACGTTCAAAATGTTGTTAGCAAGATGATGAGTTCAACATTGCAGCGCCAATCCAAGGTATCACATATGGAATATTTTTTGTAAAAAGCCACATCAAACCAATTACATGATTGAGGTACAAGTCAAAAAAGTTCATGTATATGTTTAAACTAGTAGAACCAGGTTCTGTTGTTTGCATATTGTCAATATTACGTCAGTCAGTAGCTTCATGTTTAGATAAAAACAAACGTGTTTGGGAAAAATTTTGATGGTGTTTACGTCAACTAAAATTCAGGACTCGGTATAATTCCAAGCATAGACTCTTATTATAAAGCTTATTTCAAAACGTGTCAGATTTAGCTTCATAAAGTTTTATCAAGCACTTGTCCTACTTGCTATCATCATAACGATTTTTAAATACTTAATGTATAGATGTCGGCACATAAGAAAGCCAATACTAACACATAAACAAATATTATGTGTAATATGAAGTTATTTAAATGTGTTCGTAAATCAAATGGCCTGATTGGTTCAAAGTTTTTAGCGGTAAAAATTTGACAGAAAACATACGGTGACCATATTTATTTATTCAATTATTTTACGATACAAGAACCTTTTACATGTTAACTTTTTAAATAAAAAAATAAAGAAAAATTAATAAATATTTAATAGGAATAGGTATATACTCAAATATAGGAATATAAAAGTATAAAGAAAACAAAAAAAAAAACTGCATTTTAACAAGAATTTGTGCAATTTTACGTAATCTGCCATACTTCTGAAAATTTTTTGTCAGAAATATATTTTACTTGTTATTTTTTATATTAACATTTGTATACTGACTTTTTTACTGTACAAAACAGTTTTTTTATTATATTCTGTTATTTTTTCGGATGTTGCAATATTACACTAAAATATTATATTTTACAGTTTTCGATATGATAGCAAAACGTGAATTTATTTTAATTAGAATGTAAATATTTATAGGTTTTTTTTTGTAAAATAGTAAGGAATTGCTAACTTAGATTAATTTGAATTTACTTATGTAGTATATCAATTGTATAAAAATTAAGCAAAAAACTACAAAATCACATGTCATCATTTTTTTTCCATTTACGATTTCAATAAAATACTCGTAAATACTAAAAAAAGAGGTAGAGTTTTTGACCCACAGTCGAAAGTTGTTCATCTTTTTTTTGACCAGCCTGTGAAAAATATTTTAAAACATATTTACCATAAATTAATACTACATAATATACGTGTTATTGTAATTTTGACATTTTATGGAGCCTTATACTGGATACCGAAGCTTGTTTTTTTATAACCAGAACTCTTGAGGTTTATGAACTGTATAAAACAGAGCACGAACCTCTACATGTAATAAGGTTTCAATATACCTATATACTAAATAATACTAACAGGTATAAACTACTTAATTAAAACACACCATGGCGTGCATTAATGAACTTTATTTCTCATAAGTCATCAAATTATGGCGGAGAATGTTCAATCGTTAAGATTTTTATCATTTTAAAGAGTTTGAAAGCAAATTTGCTGATTCATGATGTAAATATTTTAATATATTTATAAATAATTATTTTCTTTGTCAAGATCAATATTTTGCTGTTTTATCGGCAGATAAGGACTTATTATAATAGATAATCTGGATTTTAACCATATTGTAAGATTGTTATTAATAAAGTTTATTTTAATATTGAACGATTGTTTATGAATAAAGTTTATTAACGTACCTCCTTATGTACGTTTTAAAAAATATTCTCCGTAATGTATCAACGGGCTTTTATTTGTGTCTGGAGACTGAGTAGGCCCATATCGACCCTTCGAACTACAAATGTAGTAAAATCCAAAGCTCATTTAGGCCAAAATGGCTTTTACGACATTGGTTGCTAGAAGGGTTGTTAAAGCCATTACGGCTTAAATAAGTTTTGGCTTTTACTACATTTATTATTCAAAGGGTCAATATCTTCCCTTTTTATATGATTTATTAGTGGTGGGTCCAAATATCGCACTCATATAGAACAAAAAAACGATACTAAGCCCTTTCTGATTTTTGCACACCTTATATTTTTTTATGACAAAAAAAGGATTTTCTGATTTATCATATGATACCATTATTTTCCAAAGCCTGGAACTTATTTAGGAAGACATGGCAGTTGGCTAATACTTGGCGAGGAGGTCCATAGGGTCTTTGAAACCCATGATCACCACATAAAAGGCGAACATGGAATGATTTTGATGATTGTAACTATTTTGCGTAACATTCAAATAAATTATTATTATTTTTAACGACCTTTTTAATGTGTACTAATACTTGAAGACAAATTACTGGATTATACCCATGCTGGGAAAATATAAAATATTATTGATATCCCAACATAGACAAAGAAACTCTGGAAATGAATGTGGATTATCTGGGCGTTTTACAGGGCTTACGACCTGTCATTGTCTGAGTTAAGTGGAAGAATCTTACCTACACCAAAAAAAGTTGATGGTCTAACGCTTAGAAACTTTATCAACAGATTTCACCAGTGAGGAAAATTCTTTAAAGTGAAATGACGTGGTGTGATAAATCATACTAATAGAATTATCGAAATTTGTCATGTATGGTTATCAAATGATGTGCAACTAAATGGGCAGACAGACAGGATGTTAGAATGTTGTAATATGTCAAGTGTCCACTTAACCCAGCCAATGACAGGTCATAAGCCCTGTAAACGTCTAAATAACCCACATTCGTTTTCAGAGTTTCGCTGTCTCTGTTGGGATATCAATGATATTTGAAATTATTTCAATTTAAAAAATATATAAATAAAAATGAATAAAAAAATAATCATTTTTTTTGTATCATAATTCGTATTTCATACTGGATTTGTGGAGCTTTTCTAAAAAAATTCACTGTTTTATATATTTTTATTCTTAAGTCTTCAATTGTGGAAGTGAATTTTTACAATTTAGCACGTACAGATATATCAGTCGATAATAACATAATATCTTATAATTAACCACATAGCTGTCGATATGGTGTGATTGTCTCACTATAATGACCGTTATTACGTTAATGTGTCTTAGAACGGCTTGTTGAGGGTTCGACTAGGATATTATATTTTTTGAAGCTTCAAGAAGTGACTTCTCTTGTAAAATGTGTTATATACTTACTAACTTGTTCTAGATATTAAAGTAAGTTCTCAAAAAATATACGCGTTTACTAAATTTATTATTACTATTACTACTTTCCCTAAACTGCATGCATTGGTGCATAGGGCACTGCATCGGTACACCAATGCAGTGTTTCTTCATCATATTATTACATGAAGGTAAAATGATCAGTCATAGGTTACAGTACCAGTCTAAGGTATCTCAAATTAGTACTTAATTTAATAAATTAAATAAAAAACAGTTTTTCAAATTCGTGTAATGAAATGAAATCAAGCAAAGTAGAAACACTGCTATTGGTGTTCCGAAGCAATGCCCTATGCACCATTGAGTGCGGATAAGAGAAAATATTAGTAGTAGCACTATTAACAAACGATAAATACTATACTTTCCCTTATCCGCACCTAATAGTGCATAGGGCACTGCATCGGTACACCAAGTGCAGTGTTTCTTGATCATTTCATTACATGAAGGTCAGATGATCAGTCATACGCTTCAGAACCAGTCCAAGATATCACACATGAAATATTAATATGAAAATCAAATGTAAATAAATATTCCCTGTTGACCTCCTACGGGAATCAATCCCGTAACCTCATGCACGGTAGCCAAATGCGCTACCACTAAGCTACGAGGCGGATGATAAATAATTACTACCTAAATTATTATTTTTCTCAAACAAACACAGAATGGATTACAAAATTTAAAAAGTTGGTCATCTCCCCTAAATTACCTTTCCACAAAGAATGCATACTTACATACTACCTGAGCAATTTTGAGCAAGTGAGATTTTTATCACTTACTTAAATTCCAATGTTTAATGTTTTGGAGTAAAAAGTGAAAGCCTTTTATTTTTCCACGAGAAAACGTAATAATGTCCTATTATTCAGATCTCGGTAAAAATGTTTATCGCAATACGCATAATATATTTTAAACAGGAACTTGTAGCAATCGCACAGAACAATAGTCAGAGGGTAATTTATAACTTTATTTTCTAGTAATTCAGGTGATACGTTAAAGGTTACGCTCAGGTGTAAGAATGATCACTGATTATCTTACCACATATATATATATATATATATATATATACATTTAGGTTCCGTATGTTTGTGACCGCAAATCTCGGAAAGTAATTGATGGACTGACTCAAAATGTTTACAGAACATTGCATTTTAGCAGAAGAGTGTTTCTATATTTTTTTTATTCTGAAGTTCTAACGCAAACGGAACATTCTATGCGTTTTATTTGGCATAGTTAAAAAATACCAAATGACAGTTGTACGAGTACACAGAGCCACCGTTTTATCAATTTTAGCGAACTTTACAAAAATTTATACAATTAGGAATTAAAATAATTTAATCGTATAAATGCTAGATTTTTTTTATTTACTCCCCTAATAATTCATATCAGACAAAACCACAGCGAAGCGTGGCCGGGTTCAGCTAGTAGATAATAAAAAATAAATAAAATTTCATTTGATAGTAGTGCTCCATGCTATATTAGGTGTCCATACAGGGTGTCCCGTAATGAGTGAACCGATGGAATGTTGGATCCAGAACACAGTTTTTTTTTACCTATGTCAGAACATTTTTTTGACTTTGGTCAGGAACCCCGCAGAAAATAATCCAGTGGAGTAATTAAGATCTGGTAAACGTGGTGATTCGATTCGATTTTGGTACAGCGTAATGGTACACCTGACTACTATTCTCGACTAGTTACTGACTACTTAAAAGAGTCGTACCGAAAAAATGCTCACTGATATGGATTTATGAAAAAAAAAAACATGTTCCTGAATTACTAAATACTACATAATTTTACCTTTTTCTTATCTATGTAAACTGCAGATGTTTTTAAAATAAAGTTTCACTAGGTTGTCGTGTATTAAATAATAAAAAAGTAGAAAAAGTTGCAACCAGAAATAATAGTAATACATTTTGAGTACGCAGCAACAGAAATTTAAAAAAATATTTTTAAAAATCATATCTATATTACTACTTGACCTAGGTCAAAATTTTTTTGTGTAAGGATACATAATAACACCTTCTATCACCAACATTCCATTGGTTCACACCTTACGGGAGACCCTGTATATGTAATGAAAAAAAGATTTCTATGAACAGGGTTTCCGTAGAATAGATCATTCTACCGTAATCATTAATTTTGGTAGAATAAGACATTTTCCATATATCTAAAGATATACTTAAAATACTAAACTACGTGGAATGAGGAATGTTGCGATAAGTGATTTGCCCAGGATATTTATATCCTTATAAACTCTTTGATCTCTGTTGAGATGATTCAATGATATGATGCAAGCCTATCAAGGTGAAATCTAGTGTTGGTGCGCAAGGGTTTGGGAATGTTTAATTTTAAACAACGTGTATACAAACAGCTCTGACGCAAACTGCCGACGAATTGTCAACAGTGGACGACCAGGACGCCGAGAGCCTGATGCCTTGTAAAATAGGCAAGCATGGTGGCGGCTCTCGGGAGGCATACGTAGTATATGGCCTAGCCAGCCGAAACGCCTTCGCCGGATGACAGTAGATACCAAGGGTGCCTCACTTCTGTGTTCCTTACAAAGTCAAACCACCGCACACCTAAAATTCTTCTAAGAACCTACTGAGTTTTGAGAGTAGGTTCGCAAAAGTTTGCGTCAGAGCTGCGGGACGTGGACTTGACTCGGGAGGATGCACGGGAGCTGGCGGCCGATCGCTTGGCCTGGAGGCAGTTTTTGGATTCCATGGGGAGCGGATATGGTATGATGATGATGATGTTTACATGTAAACAAATGTATACATGTAAACAAATGTTTCCAAAAATTAATACCTTTTTTATTGGTGTTTTCAAACTGGATTTTTGTAATTCGTTTTTCTTACATCAGATGTCGTTTATGTGGGTTATATTAAAGCGCATTGAGCAATCTTCAGTCGATAAAATCTTCATATTTACAAATGTTTTTCTTATTGAACGAGAAGCAGGTATTTTGACAAAAAATAGGTAGGAACGACACAATGAAACCGGTCGCGGTCCCTGAAAAGATCATTTCAGTTTGGGGTCGCATTATAAGTGGAACAAGGAGGCGATAACAGGATTTTGTGGATTACCTCGATATCGTACCACACATCAGTACTGAATATGTACCACAAACGATAAGAAAATAAAATTTTAATTTGCATATTAATTTATCCCAATTCACTGATTAAAAATCTTACATAGGTACCCCTCGAACAAGAATTTCAGAGAAGTGACATTCCTTACTAACTTGAAAAATACTACCGTGTCTGAGGTGTCTACCCCGTCTAATTGCTACGTCATCAATAGGCATCTACGTCATCACTAGACGTCTACGTCATTGTCGCTGGAGTCTTTAGACGGTGGAATTTGATAATAAGTCATGTAATGAAATTAACCCTAGGAAGCGTATGTTTTTAGAAAATTTGTATTGAAAAGCCTCTTAGTGAATTCTTAAGTAAAATTGCATAAATTCAAGTTAAAATGCTGATTTGTATTTTATTTTATTTATGGCTAGTATTAATTTGACTAAATACATGAAAAATCAATTTCGTACCCCATTTTTTTCGAAAACTTTGGGTCAAAGTAAAAAAAAATATTTTACAAAATCGAATCCAAATAATATGTAGATTCACTGGTTTCCCGCTTGTACATTTATGTTACAACTCAAAATTTTATTGATAACGAAAAACCCAACGACTACTACGTAATTACAGAAGTATCCAGCCAGCAAAATTATACCCGCGCGGGAAAAGGCAATCGAGAATGTATTGATTCAAGTAGATACGAAGTGTTATGACGAAACGTCAACTTTATGAAATTCTCGTTGCAAAAATGACCACTCTGGGAATTTCAAAATAAATACTGAAATTCTAAACCTTGACAACTCTGTACATCCTATTACAACACATCATTTATTATATTAATTGACATCATTTATTGCCGATGTCACAATTACTGAAATGCGGCTCTAGAATTCTAGATAATGTCCTAAAATTACTTAAATGTGTATTATAATTACTGTCCTTCATAGAAAATGTACAAACGTTTAGAACCGGTCTAAAGTCTAAGACATGATGTCCAGACACTCACTTAAAATGTAATATTATTTAAATTTTGAATAATTATGATTCATATAACAATCAATCAATAATACCATATCCGCTCCCTATGTGGAGCATATGGAATCTACAAACTGTCTCCAGGCCAAGCGATCGGCCACCAGCTCCCGTGCATCCTCCCAAGTCAAGTCCACGTCCCGCAGCTCTGACGCAAACTGCCGACGAATTGTCAACAGTGGACGACCAGGACGTCGAGAACCTGATGCCTTGTAAAATAGGCAAGCATGGAAGCAGTATGAAAGCTGTTTGGAGATCGGATGTTTACTCGGTTAAAACAAAATGGCGCCTCTCCTATATGGTGCGAATCATGGCACCTAACCAGGACCCAAAATAGCAGATTTTAAAAGTTTTGAGAATAGGTGTTTTAGAAGAATTTTAGGTGTGCGGTGGTTTGACTTTGTAAGGAACACAGAGGTGAGGCAACCGACACAGCAACCCTTGGTATCTACTGTCGTCCGGCGAAGGCGTTTCGGCTGGCTAGGCCATATACTACGTATGCCTCCCGAGAGCCGCCACCATGCTATAACAAGACCGTATCAAAATATGTTTATAGAAGTTCCGCCAAGTATATAAAAGTTGTTTTACTTTTAATAAACCTAAATAAGGCATTATGTTAAAATAATTGTAAGTTAGAGTATTGCTTTTTTTAAATATATTTTTTTTTAAATTTAACAATAGTTTATCATTTGTTTTTACCGCATTAACTGAACTGAGGTATGTAATATTATTTGAGTAAACATATTAAAGTATGATGTACAATTTCATCGCAGTCAATGGTGCATAGGGCACTGCACTGGTACATCAAGTGCAGTGAAGCGTGATTATTAGTTTTCCGCCTCTGCGTCAGTTCAAGGTATCACATATGAAATATTTCCATACGAAAAATAACATACAAATAATGATTTCATATTGAACCCGCGACCTCATTGCAGGGTATTCCAACGCAATAACCACTACACTACGAGACGGACATGTCGGACATACTAAATGCAAATGTCTCCAACTCTTAGAGGAGATATCGAACAATTCTGAATTACGGTTTTACTACTTTCCCTTATCCGCACCCAATGGTGCATAGGGCACTGCATTAGTACACCATTTGCAGTGAATCTTGATCACAGTTTGATCATCATTTTATATCTATCTACATATCTAAATAATACGTTTTGACATAGGTTATTATTTCATTCAATCATTAATGTTTCATTTCGTCTGATGTAAAAAAATCATAAACAAGCTATTCGTTAATACAGTTTTTACTTAATCAACATGTAAAATATTTTTTTTAAATCATCAGTGTTATTTTTTAAAACATACATTTTTGTGTTGTGACACTTTTCTTGCCGGGAAAAGCGGTATATTATAAAATTTATAGTAGTAATTAGATAAATTACTGCGTAAAAAAATTACCCCCCTTTTAATTTTTTCAAGTAGGTACTTACCTAAAATTCTACTTTTTCGCCATGTTGTCGCTTATCATGACATTCGTAAATTTTTTAACGAAATCATTATAAGTGTGTTGCGAAATACGTGTGAAATTGCACAAAGATTCTGTATTTGTTCATAATTTTTATGGCTAAATTAGCAGTTATGTTTGTGTGCTTTTCTTCCGAAAGGTGTTTACTGTTGTTTGTCAACCTGCGCGTGTTAATGGCGGAGTTAGATCATTTCATCACACCAAACACTAATTTACAGGCAATCTCTCCCCAGGTGGATTTAACACCTTCGAGTCCAGTAGTGAAAATATTAATTGTTTTGATGGGGCAAAATGTTTTTCTAAGCGTCTTGGATGTCTAGGTACTGCTGAAAATTTATCCGCAGCTTACGCAGAACTACGATAGGCGGACCTTCATAGGATGACGCAGGGGAGCCGGCTGCCCATCGCTTAGCTTGGAGGCATTTTGTAGGATCCATATGTTCCACGTATGGAGCGGATATAGTATTGCAGAGATTAAATGTTTTTTTAGCAAAATATGTAAATAAGAATGATTTCAGAATGCATAATTTGAATCTTGGGTATGATTCCACATTTGCCTCAAAGGGATCGGACTCAAATAAATTACATATTAAGAATTGGATTTCAGTACTTTATTAATGAGTAAAATAAATGTATCTTTATTCGCTTACTTTTATGTGTTAATGCTCATAAAGCTTACACATATACATATCAATTATACCGTAGTTTTAACTTCATAAAACACGATTAATATTTATTTTTAAAATTATAATATACGTTTTTTAAATAAAAAAATACTTGAGTGATTTTAAAAAATAAACATGTTTAAATTGATAAACATTCGCTTTAAGCTTAGAGCATAGGCGGTCCAGGAGAAGATTACCAGATTCCAGAACAAGATATTTTCACAGAAAGTGCGACAAGCTATATTTTAAGGATTATTTTCAGTAAAATACAATATAGTTATCACATATTATAGACAGATGAACCTCCATTTTTTAAAAATCGTGCTATGTTTAATACTTAAAGCTAACTATAAGTACCGGAGAGAATGTTTTGAAACCATTTATGTAATTGGCGTATTCGTCTATTTTTTTTACTACCATAGCCTATTTTTTAATTTATATTTCTCGAAAAAAACACCAAAGGGAAACGCGTGCGGCCAGTCCAGGAAATAAATAAAATAAGACACATATTATGGACAGAACAGTTCCCTTTGTTCCATACCATGTATCCCGACTGATCCCATGATAAGATATATAAATAATCAATTAAGAACAGTCAGTGATAAAAAATCCACCTGATGAATTATAAACATTGTACATCATAAGCAAGGTAAAAAATAAATCGATGGTCCCTACGTGTACTGTCGAATCTGAAAAAGGCGATTTTCGTTTTATCGTTTGAAACTGTCCTGTTTTTCCTCTTAAATTTGCGTTTTTTTCATAGAATATTTTTTTTTTTGACCACCTGAATATATTATGTAAATTGTACAGTTTTAAACAATAAATCTAAAATCGCCTTTTTTCAGATTTTACAGTATACTTAGGGACTGTCGAAATGTAGCTCCATTTAAAAAAAATAATAGCGCGTCTAGGCCTGAAAGTGTCACACGAAAAGAAGAAAAATCGGTAGAAGGGTGGGTCAGCGCGGAGATAGAGAGAATGGTATAGTTCCACATGCCGACCAGTCACCATCCGAGTCTCGCTAGAACCAACGCGCGGACTTACACCGGCTAACTCTTGTTTAGTGGAAACTTAAATTAGTGTATGTTTACCTTTTAATTTCAATCATCATACAACATAAGCGCATCATAATTGCATCCTCATTTTTTACTCATGCTTTTTAATGACCAGTGCATGACTTTTCATGGTAACGTACCAATTATTTGTAATTTAATTTTATTATCAGTAGTTTGTAAGTTTTTACTTTGATTCATTTTTTAATTAGGGGATTTTGGTGGAGCGGTTTCCCTTATTATTTGATAAACGTTTTTAAATGTAAAGTTTTTACAAATGCAACCGACATTACTTATTTTGATCATAACCTTACCAAATGTAACAAAGGTAACCTTATCAAATGTAACAAAAAATTACGTTTTTGGGACTAATGAGACAATCGTGAATCAGTTTTACGGTTCAGACGTCCTGAGAAATTATTTCATTGATGTAAAGGATCTTATTTACTCAATAAATCAAGAGAAATATAATAAAAAATCACAATTAATATGTGCATTAATCAAATCACTTGAAAAATAAATAACCGTTTTAGCATTTTAAATCATCGTTTCATTCGTAGATGAATAAAGTAAAAATAATATTTGATCGTAATTACGATCAGTTTTCGTAAAAAATATCAAAATAATACTACTCTACTACTAATACTACTACTTTCCCTTATCCGCACCCAGTGGCGCATAGGGCACTGCATTGTTTCACCAAGTGCAGTGTTTATTGATCATTTTATTAAATGAACGTAAGATGATCAGTCTTACGTTTCAGAACCAGTCCAAAGTATTAATAAATTATTTATACCTATAGTATCTCTTCACCGTATGCACGTTATCTTAATAAAACTAAAAAGTATGTAAAATGTTCAAATAAATCTTAAAATTGATTACATAATAAGTCCCCAAAAACATAAATTTATGAAATACAAGGCGGACTTTATAAAAAAATAAGCATTTTGAATTTTAATAATCTTAAATTAACGCAATATTAGGAAAATACATATCTTAATACCGACTCGAAAACCATGTTGATTACTACTTACTGCATACATATGTAATACTAACCAAAAAAGTAGATAAACTATTGTTTTTTTTTTGTAAAAGAATACTATTGTTTTTTTACAATTTAATTTAAGACCAACGAAAACTGGGCAAGGCTCCGTAGAAGCATATAACAGTCTACTCAGTCATAACTTAGGTAATTCCTGTTTAGCATTAAAAAAAACTATTCCTAATGTACATTAGAATATTTTCCAAAAAATGTATCCTCGCAACATTCCAAGTATCTCTTAAATTTTCATTTTGAATCGTTTTGAAATAACCCGTACAATTACTAGAATGTAAATAATTAAATATTTCATGTTGACGCCCTAATCGAACCCACGACCCCATGCACGGTAGCCAAATGCGCTACCACTACGAGGCGGAAATGGTTCATAATAATATTTCATGTGTGATACCTTGGACTGGTGCTGAAGCGCAAGGCTGATGATACTACCTTCATGTAATAAAAATATCAATATACACTGTAGGTACTTGGTGTACCGATGCAGTTATTACTATTATTATTAATATTATGGATAATTTTGTATATCGCCATTTTCGTATAAATATACCTCAAGGGCGCTTCAAATATTAAATTAAATGGGAAATTTAAAGTGAATGAAAACTCTGTAACTGAGTAGAAAATACAATTATCAAAATTAATCAAAAGATTTAGAGAACAAATGGGTCTTAAGTTTCTTTCGAAACATCACTTCACTCTCACAGTTGCGCACTTCTGGTGGGAGAGCATTCCAAGCCACAGGGTCCGCAACCGCAAAAGCGCGCTCCCCAAATTTTGTGCGCTGATTGCGGGTCGGTACTAAAACCCTGCCCTGCTCCCTATGCACCATTGGATGCGGGTAAGGGAAAGAAGTTGTATTAGTAGTATCATTAGAATACAAAACTAGGATTTTTTTTTGGAACTTGTAGAAGAATAAAGAGGGTGTCTTTTTATGAAGATCGATTCAATATTTTTATTTAAATAAATTTACGTATTTATGAGTATATGAATTTAAGAAGTATGTAAATGTGATCATTTTAATATTTCATCTGAATGTCCGGTTCCTCGGGTATTTTAAATATATAATTAGATCCTGGTTTTCTCCATCTTTAAGAAGTTTCGAAATAATACTGATTATATTAAATAAAGTAATAATTTTCTACTACATTCAGTTTACACATAAAACAATATTTTTAAAAATTAGGATTAGGTAAAAAAAAAAATTTTTAATGATGTACAAGGCACACATCAAATGAGGCATGAGGATGACATGCTTAAAAATATGAAATATTTCTGTGATCCCCTTTTTAATTTTCTTTTAAATTTTGTGCCAACGTCATTACTTACGTGGCTCGCTTTTTGTTTTACTGCGATACGAGGAATTACTTTAATGAAAAAAATTGATACTATCAAGACAGCCAATTTAATAAAATCATAAAGATTAAAACCTACTACAACTAGTATTAATTCCGTCCCTAATAGTGCACAAGTAGTAGTTATAGTGCATAGGGCTTAGCTAAGGCAGCGAGGTAAACCTATATAGATATTTTGCGTGATTTCCATACATTTTTTCAAAATACGGTTTAAAAGACGTGCAGTAGTGCTACTAATGAAATCTGTTGTAATGGCGAATTTTGGTTTTTTGTTATTCGTATCACATACAATATACAATTAACTTTTTTTGAATACGTATCAGTGTACTGTATCAACTATCAACGCACGATATTTTGAAGATTTTGCTTCCTTCCAAATTTAGTCACGATAAAAACACAATGGAACTAAAACCAGTATTCGGAATTTCACGAATTGTTCTTTGTTACGCAGTTTTTGAATAAAATATTAAGAATGTTATCGTGTAATACTGTCATAATTAAAATGTATTTAAATTTCTAATTGCTGCGGGCGAGGTATCAACCAGAATCGTTCTAAGATTTATGTACGTATTCAATTTCATGTTATTTCTAAGTTACATTGAATACATAGTTTTGACTATTTGATGTTATTCATCATAAATTAACTTGAAAGTTAGGTTTAACGCCTACACAAATACCTAGTTACAGTTAAGTTATAGTCAATGTGCCGTCATTCTAGTGAAAATGTACGAGTATAATAGTAAGGTTTCGCATTACAGTTCACAGGTATGAAAATAAGATTTTGTCCGTCGACTATCGTGCATGGCGTTACGGATTTGACTCTCGACGGTCAATATGAAAAACTTATTTAATTGAACCGCGTTGTTGTCGCGTACTTCAGATTAGAATTCATAGGTTCAAATCCCACTCAGCTCCTACTTGTTACCTACTTTCTAGCACAGTTAATTCCAACTGATTAGAAAATGATACTGTGTACCTACAGTAAGGTAAATTGACTCTTAATTGAACATAAAGGGCCTCGAATAATCTGAAATTTTTTAAAACAAAGTGAATTATGTTAAATTATAGTAATTAAAGAGTTTTGTCGTCAATTAGAAGTTGAGTAGATCTTGGAACGCCATGGTTTTCAGTTTTCAGGAAACAGAACACCCTACTTATTAGGTAAATCTGATTGATCACGCTAGATGCTTTGAATTCATAGTCAGAATACGTGAAAAAACATATAAACGGAGTCAAATTCCTCGATATAGTTGCATAATACAACTTCTAGGACCAGTTTTATCTGGGACAAATTCATCATTATGTGTGGACTTATCGATCCTCTAGTTGGAAATTCATTTTTATGTTGTTGTTCTTTTGTGTTTGTCACATATTCAATTTGTTGCAATCTGCCCCATGATAGGCTGTGTTACGAGACACATAATGTTAGCTATAAAATCTAAGAGCCTTCGAAAATATCAAATTTCCATTCACCTGTAAATGTTCACACATCTTAATTTATAGGTGTTTACTACAAAACAGAGGATACGACACGGGGTTTCATAAACAGTCCTCTCTTGTCGTAAATAACGAAATTGTGAAGTTCTCAGCCGATAAATGATCAAATCTTTGACCAAATAAGCGAATTAGCATTCTTGGAAAAACTAGATTTTACTCAAATAACTTTGAGTCTTGCGTTTAAATATGTATTTAAGTGCGTACGTACCTACTTATGTATTTAAGTTTATTATTTGCTTACAAATAATGATTTTTATACCCATACAAACATGATAATCACTCCTTTAGAAAACAAAAACTGGATTTTTCAATATAAATTTTGTTTACTTAACTTGAATAAACGTATGAAAAAAATACCCCTTCTCAATACGTATACTTATAATATTTACTCAATTTAATAAGGATGAAATGATTATTTGTTAGATAAACAGTAGTTTACCTTTAAATGATTAAAGGTGTACTGAAAATTTGGATACTTATTATTGCGTACACGCAGAAGAACGTTTCGTATAAATTAATAAAAAGAGACTGAAGGAATTAAGAATTAACGATAACTGCGCCCAACATACCTTCTGGTGAGTTCTTGTGCTTTCGGACAAGGGCATGGGCGTGGAATATCACCGAAAAAATACCATTATTTGAAGCATTTTCATTTTAAATTCCAGCATTAATTTGATATCGACACTCATATCGATATGTAAAGAAATATATATCGAATGCTAGAAGTATAAAAGAAATTATTTGTCCATCCTTGATAGTATGCATCCCTAGGTCGCGGTCGCTCGGCTAATTCATGCAATCCTTTATTTGTACCCTTGTTATATGTTTTCTCAAGTAGACATAAATTAAAGAACGATACACTAAAACACTAGTGAGAATTAAGATACTCTTGATTTGGGCAGGTTCTATACGCCCTATTTCCAATAAATCGTTAAATAATACTATAAGCAATATACATTTGGGTTTCGTAATTAATAACATCAATAATTGAAGCTTCTACTATGATTAGACGGCTACTAATAATCATGGTCGTATAACGGAAGTGTTTGCTTGTAGAAGGTACCTACGTTAATTCACGCGAGTGACTTCGAAGGAAAGAGTTAAAAAGTAAAAGTAATTCAACAGGCCATAGCCCATGGAACAGTGAACCTTCATACAAAGAATATTTACTTTTCGTGTGATACTTACTACCCATATTATGATCTGTCGTGCGAAGCTCAACTTAAAATTTTAAAAAAGATGCATGCTATTTACGCTAGATATAAATATATGTGATACATGAAAGACATGTATTTTGTCCTAGTATTTTATTATTTATTTTCTGTCTTCATCCCATTAGTTCAGTTACGCGTCCCGGACGTCCACTGTTGATAATTCTTCAGTCTTTTAAATCAAAACTTGTAGACTTAGAACTGACTTAGGAAGAAGCACGAGAACTGACAGTGGATCCTATTAGTTTGAAAGTATTTTTATAGCACATTTTTTCTGTATAACCTTGAACTTTTCCCCGTAATTTGTTTTGAATTCCATGTAGTTTTAGAATTCATAATGTGCTCGTCCAGATATAAAAGTTTGAAATAAGTATGTTAATAATACATAATAATTATCTGCATTCTGTTTGTCGGATTGCATAAAAAACTAATGAACTTTGTATTCAATAGTGTATCTATTTTAAATTATACTTCTTTGGAAAATCCTAATAGCGTTTTAAAGGCGGAGCAGGTGTGTAAGGTCAATGGTATTATTAGCATCCTTATTAACTTGATTTTTATAACTAGAAGTTTTTTTAAGAAAATAATGCATTACAAATTATTGAATGTCAATTTTTCTTTAACGTGTATATGTTATTTAAAGCATAAAATTAGTAATTCAGCCAAATAATTAAATTTATTCGTTGAAAAAGCGCTTCTTAAGAATGTTTTTTTAAAATATTATTTATACAAAATACAAGCAATACATATAATACCTAATAATATTACGTACGTACCGATTTTATTATTTATGGTTTATAAAATCGGTATAATAATGAGAAAGACATGGCATGATTAAGTACAGCAAAGTGGTCATGTGAAAAGCCGGAATAATCGACGTGCCTGTATGAGAAGATGTATGAATGTGGAGGAAACAAGGGAAGCGTGCCAGGACAGAGTGGGGTGGCATTATTTTTTCCTGCCTACCCCTTCGGTGAAATGGCGTGATGATTAATTAGCTAGTAAATAAAATCTTTAAAAAAAATAATTATGGTCACTTTCAACTAGTCTTGATCGTTTATTTAGTTAGTTTCGTGCTGAACTGAAGACTTATAAATACATAAATAAAGTGTTTTATTCTTTGGTGGAATTTTGTATAAAGTAGCCAAGTTGCTACAAAGCTGACTGTTCATCTTATTTTATTGACAATAATTTATTGTTTTATTCGTCCACTATAGAAGAGTTGTCAATTAACATGCTAATTGAACCCACTGAGAAATAGTCTGTATTGCCGTAGCCTTGTGGCTTCGTAACATCTTCTTTTCTGGGGAACTTTCGTTTTTGGCAATATTTAATTTTATTGTTTAAATTTAAATGGTTTTTTCAAGGTCCGCTACTTGGTGACAACATGTTTAAAACTAGTACAAAATATTTTTTACTTTGTATATTAGCAAATCGTTTTTAAATTATACTCAATCGGTACTGATTATACCTACGTACGCTTTTATAGATGGAAATGAGACTTCCATGTATTTTGAACATAGGTTTTACATCATCCGATATTTAAACTACCTATGTAAATTTTCTCACATGGGACAGCAACATCCCAGCCATGACAAGTTTTCTTTACCTACGTATCCATATGCATGTGCTTTCATATATAGAATTTTTATGTGCACACATTGTCGATGGCACACATCTCACAAAAATTTGAAATGTTTTTGCAAGGCGTAAGTTAATTCGTAATAATTCGTATGTTAATTTTATTAAATGATGACTTTTCCTGTTACAAAATATGGATCTCATTGGAACAAACAATATGATGTCACTTCGTAGGAAGCTAAAATTGTTTCAATAAATAAAATTATTGAATTCAGGTTTATCTCTAGCTGAAAAACATTTTTAAAAATATATTTAATAATATTTTTACTAGGCGCCAAGTAGGTACAATCATTCATCGTGCTAAACGAAAGATGAATTGGTTCGTTGCTGCGGGATTTGAATGTGATTTTATGTAAGCGCCTTCATAGCGTACAGCTTCTTAATGTAATGAAAAAATTCATTTTTTCAAGTAGATATTTAATCGACGTTGAATAAAGTTTGGGCTTTTAGTTTTATTTAATAAGATAAAAATAAGAAATTGCTGTCTTAAAAAACTCTTTTTTTTCGATAGAATAAATATTAAATAACGGCAAAAAAATAATTTCCCCTAATCTTAATAAACTGTTTTTAAAATTAAAACTTAGTAACTGAATATTTGTCAAAAATATTTTTAATTGTAAAATTAACCTATCAGCATTGAAATGCAAGGCCAATAAGATAATTAACAAAGTTATAGACGGCCTCTTTTTTCAATACCTACATAATTATGTAACCAACTACTACTAACTATTAACTGTAGGTAGTAAAGATCACTCTACTAAGCTTGACACCTGTCCCAGTACAATTATGTAATCGAAGAGGTACCAAGGAGTAGGTATTAAACGAAGCTTTCACCATGTAAGCTAGGTATATGAAAAAACACTATATTGCAATAAAACTTTTTTTAAATTTCAATTTGTCATTTAAAAGCAAAGTTTTATTGTACTTGGAGTACTAATGCAGTGACATATGCACCATTTGGTGAAGATAAGACAAAGAAAGGAAGGTAATAATTTATCGATGATGTATGTTATATTTTATTGTTAAAATAAAAATAAATTTCGTTTTTACCCAGCTTATTTTTAATAACGAAGTGGAGACAGTAAAGAATTACACATAGTTTTATATTGTACGTTTTATTTCACAATTATTTCTAAAAGAACTTTATTTTTCACGTACACACACTGTCAGTTTAATTTTTAACAGGTTTCTGTTAAATTTAGTGATACGACCAGGCATCAGAATAAGATTATCCACATTAAACTAACAAGCTTATTTCAGAAACTAATGTTCAATCTTATAAAATAAATACAATAAAAAAATTTGACTGAAAGTTCAAACTGGAGATCAAAATAAATATTTCATGTTGACCCCCTACGGCTATCGAGCCCGCGACCTAATGCACGGTAGCCATATGCACTACCACTGACTGTGCTACGATGTGGACATAAATATAGGCGGATATCTGAATAAGTTAATAGAAAAATTTACTTCAAATTGATCGTAACAATTCGGGGTTAAAAAAATAAATAATTTTGAAAAAACGGAAATTTAGCATGATTTTTCCTAAACAAAAGAATGGAATATTGTTTGCATAAAAATAGTGCGGTTTAGGTTTTTAGTTCCGTTTCTGTAATATAAGACAAGGAACGTTTTTATAATAATTAATTAGTCCGTATCTACAACAGTATCTAAGGTACCATAGAAAGTCAAGGTGACTTATTTTCTTTCTTTTACTATTTCTTTCATAATAACAGTGAGTACTTCTGTAACTAAAATTTTAAATATAACGTAGCATATTAATTTTTCATAATGATGCAACAGGTATTAAAGTCTTGGTGCTTAAACAATATCAGTAGATTCCTACACCTAGCTTCTCGCATTTTTGTTTTTTTTTTTCCCCTCGTGGTCCCGTTTTCGATTGATAACGGGGTAAATTTTAATCTGCTTTTTTACCTTAATAATTCATTTTCGGCACTTTGGATCAGTGAAGTTCAGTCTGATCATATTGCCTTTATGTAATCAAGATACACAGTACTCGGCGTATCAATATAGACATGTAGACGTAGAGCCCAATGCACCATCAAGAAAGAAGGAAGAAATATGTACTGAATTTAAAGAAAATGGATGAAAACATTTTTACGAAATATTTTGTTAAGTAACCTATAAATATAATCTATTTATTTTATAAAGATTTGTATAGCGCCATTGATAATTACTTAATACGTATTTATAATTATTGTGATATTAAGCTTTATAAATTTGATTCGATAATGTATTAAATAAAAATTAAAATTAAAAAAAAAAAAAATAAAAATTGTATGAATTATGTAATGTAAAAGCCCTTTGGGCGTGGATAATATTAAAATAAAATAAAATAAATAAAATTAAATTTAAGGCTTGATGGCTTGCAGGAAACTAATATTTTGATTTCACCCAATATGTACGAAATTTATTAAATAAATGTAGACAAATTCAAGCAACTTTTTTTAAAGTAGTATGTAGTCTAGAGTCATTAGCATATTAGGTCAACTTTGATTTATGAATGGGCGATAAAATAAAGATAAAACTTTTTTTGCAAAGAGTAAAAAATGCATGACAGTTTTGTACAAATAGTAGTTACATTGAATACACTATTAATTCAATATAAAATCTTGATTTCATGTATTAAGCGGTCGCTTCGTGGTTTACTTAAAACGTCGTGTTTTTTTATTTTATAAAATATTTAAAATTCTTCATTTGATCTTTGTATTTGTTAAATAAATGCAGCCTTCGCCCTAGAGTATAATAATTATGCAATAAACCGTAATTGTTTTGTTAATACTATTAACGATTAAATTTCGTATGCGATCAGGTTATTCAAAAAATCTTCAGCAGTATTTTATAATTGTTAATGTAGACATTTGATGTATATTAGTGTTTTCCCAATCGCTTTCAGTAGAACAATAGTTACTTTGCTCTCTGCCCAGACTGGCCATATATCTTACACTGCGACTTCATAGTACTATACACACAATAGATACACGCTAGAGCAGGCCTGGCAAACCCGCGGCCCGTGGCGCCTTTACGTGCGGCCCGCGGTCATGTGTGATGATTTTTTTTACCTTGAAACCTCAGATTCGGATTCAGCACCCAAAAAATATACAAAATGGAAGAAATCAAAACTACCCCAGAACTTTCCTAGTAAAAACACTATTTGACTGGACAAGAGATATTTTTCAGCGATTTGAGTTTCAACGATTAGTGCCTTTGGATCTTCATACATACGTTTGTGAAGCTTTTGTTTCAAAAATGAAATATAATAAAAATTAAAAATAGCGTCAATAACAGACGTAAATCTGGAAAACCAGTTAAGGTGTGCAACTTCAAGTATTGAAATAGATTTTTAAAAAATTATGTAAGCGAAAAGAATCTCAAATCTCGCGCTGAAAGGAGTAGTCATTGATAATTGGTTTTCTTTGTAATATTGTTTGTTCTGTGTCTTAATTAATAATTTTCATTGTCAAAATATTTTTTTATTAAAAACAATTTAATGTTGATTACTACACAAATACATTTTTTGTTGTTGGTTTAATGCGGGTTTTCTTTTCACATATGGTTGTCGTTTTGTTTTTTAATAAAAAAAAATTGTGTACTGTTTGTATGTGTGGCCCTTGGGGAAATTTTAGGCCGTCCATGCGGCCCGGGGTGCAATTTGGGTTGGCCAGGCCTGCGCTAGAGATACTAAACTTCAGTACTTTAATTCCAGCCTAACTCAGCCAAATGTACAGGTAAGCAGTTCAGTTTCGTAATATGAAAGTATTCACTTTCACGTTTATAATTTTTTTTTATACAACGAATCTCGAGTCATTACAGATCGCTTTTTTCTATTCTTAATAATGAATTCCGTTGGTGGAGTTTTTTGTTTGTTTGAATTTCACTCTCCGTGACTTCATACTTTATAATAACAAATTGACTTATGTAACAGCGGATCATCTTGCATATAATATTATAATATGATTAAACATTCGTTATGGGGAGAGAATTGGTAACACATAAAGCAGTTTTAAATAGTTGACACTGGTCTTTTAATGTCCGACTCGTGGCGTTGGGCTATCATGAATCAGGTCGCGGGTTTAATTCGCATCGAAATATTTACTTCAATATTATTTTTCGTAAAAGAATATTTCATATTATATTTCCCTCACCAAGCACAAGAGCTTGTCTTTTTTATTGGTGAGGTCTAGCGTTATAATTATTTTGTATAATTATTGTGATATAAGGCTTTGTAAATTCGATAATGTATTAAATAAAAAAAAAAAAAATAAAAATTATAGTAATAATTTTAAAAAAATTATATCTAGGACCGGCACAGAAGCTGTTGGTACCAATGCAGTGCTTTACGGATAGGAGAAAGCCGTAGCTCATTATGTAATATGAAATATTTTAATAAGTATTTAGGAAATAAAATAGGAATTTATTATTTTTATATCGAACATTATTTTGAGTGAATACAATTTTGGTGTCTATTTTCGATTTAAGATTCCACACTGCAAAAGGGTTTGAATGAATGAAAGTAATCGTATATTGGGTAAATGATTAAATATTTATGTTCAACCCTACACCACACGTCGTGTTTATCAAAACGATTAAAATAATTATCACTAAGTAAACATAAAAACGATAAATAAAGCTTTATTTTGAAGATTTTTCCTCATTCATTCCTTAAACATACAAAACATACATATGTATGTTTATATCTTCACTCAACACGTATGTATACATGGTGTAACAAAACTCGATGTGGAAAACATGTGAATCTACATCATATTTGGAGTCAATTTTGTGGAATAAAATTTTTGGATCTGACCCATAATTTTCGAGAAAATTGAAAAAGAAGTTGATTTTTTTTATAAATTTTTGGAAATCGTTGTCTTATATAATTTATTTAGTCAAATTAGCGAAACAAAATTTGAAAAATTTAACAAAATTTGAAAATTCGCTTTTACATAAGAATTTATGCAATTTTACTTAATTTATGATCTGACCCATAGTTTTTGAGAAAATTGAGTAGGTACGAAGTTGTTTTTTTTTCGAAAATTTTTTGAAAATTGTTATCAAGTATTTAGTGTAATTTATACTATTCGTGAAGAATACAAAATAAAAAAAAAAACGCATTTTAATAAGAATTCACGCAATTTTACTTTATCTGCGTTACATCTTAAAGCTTTAATGAGAAGGATTTTTTTTTTTTTAACCCATACTCAAAAGTCATATTACACATTCGACTTCAAATATTATGTATATTTCACCAGTTTTCGGGTTGTACTACGAGTTTTGTGACTATTTAAAATTTCTAGGAAATTTTGAAATTTGTGTTGATTAAAAATTGAATACCCATGAATGAAAATTTAATACTACTTCTACTACTCTCCCTTATCCGCGCCCAATGGTGCATAAGGCACTGCATTTATACACCATGTATACACGAGTTTTGTTACACCATGTATATATGTATAATGGCCAAAAAACCTCCCATCAGTAATGATTCTACCAATCTTAGATCCGTATTCGTTTTAAACTGGTTTCTTGCAAATCGCACGGCTGAACTTCATTATTATTGTTATTGAAGATGGTTTAGCAGATCGATGACACGAAATAATTTCTGTTTTGATATAAAAAACTGTACAAAAATATCTTAAATTAATTATTCAGACAGTCTATATAATAAAAAATCATTAAAAAAAATCACTCCATCATATCTCTTGAAAACGTATTTACGTATATATTTTTTTAACCTTTTTCTCCAAAAAATGTTGCATTATCGTCTGTAGCGCCAAGGATTTTTGTAAGTGATTTATAGATTTTCAGTTCAAAAGCATAATTGAAGCTTTTTTCTTTATTGATTTATCTTACATTGACTGCGTATTATTTTTTATACAACGCTATGAACGAAACAAATAATAATATTATAAAAAGTATATTTCATTTTATATCCCTACAAAGATGAAGTAGATTTTTTTTTCCAAATTCAGGAATATGGATATTCGAGCGTTTACAGGGCTTATGACCTGTCATTGGCTGGGTTAAGTTGGTATTTTTTTACTTCATCTCTGTAGGGATATGAAATGAAATATATACCTTCTTCCGTCTTGGGATATCTCCAGATTTGTGTACTGTTTAGTAGTTTTGTAAGTATTTGTCCAAAATGTTGTACAAAATTCCTGGTCTAAATATAAGTTAAAAAAATCGCAGAGTCACCTGCAGGCGATTACTAGTAATTAATTTAACTCGGTCAAAGTCTTAATTACAAAAATTAAGTAATTTGCCAATAAATACTTAACTTTAATATCAATGCATAGATGGAGCTAGTTACGCGCTGGTGAATGGTTTTTGATTCGTAACATATATACAAAATCAAAAATGTTTCCTGGTGTGGATATTCGCTGAATGGGGAATGTTGTAGTACGTAAAGTGGCCACTCAACCCAGCCAATGACAGGTTATAAGCCCTGTAAACGCTCGAATATCCATATTCATGAATTGGAAAAAAAAAATCTACTTCATCTCTGTAGGGATATAAAGTAAAATATATACCTACTCCCGTCTTGGGATAAATCCAGATTTGTGTATAAGTATTTGAACACACCCAAAATGTTGTATAAAAAGTATATTTAAAAATGCAATACTGTGATAATTATAATAATAAAATAAATGTAAATATTATAGCATAGTAAGGAAGTGATAAATTTATTGTAGTGTATGAATACGATTTCACGAATCATTAAAAATTTTTGTTGAACAAGGACTTAAAATAATGTTCCAGAACATAAGTTTAAAGGACATTAAATTTTTATGTAAAATGCCTACATACAGTACTATAAAAAGAACCCATTTACTAAATATGTAGCTATTACCGTATAGGTACTATAACAATATAAATGATTTTCATGTTTCTTGGTGCAAGTATTCGATTTTCCGCCGCTCCGTATGTTTCGCAATTTGCTCAGATACAGCTTTCCTCGTTTGGAAAATGGCCAACGTGTCTCTAGCCAGCTAAACATGTATCGATATATATAGGGCACTTTGTGAAATACAGTTTGAGCCTAAAATCCACAGAATACAAATGAAATCCCTCTTTTCAAAATACTGTCACGTCAATGCATCCCGGAATAACAGTATAGATATTAGAGAGAATTCTCCCTCTGAAATCACCCCTAGATTTTGCCTTTCAGTATGCCCTGTGATTTCGGGGAGGGCGCACGTCGGACAAACGGCTAAATGCCAAGGGTCGGTCGTAGTGAACAATACAATAATGGATTTTGCACAATTTGGACTAAATTATAACACGTTTGTGTGATAAGTTTTAGATTTTTTTATGGAAGGATTTAGTTTTACATCGAAACCGGTAACTTTCTTGAGGTACATCATTTAAAATGTTTAATTTTTAAGGTTTTTATTTTAAGGATTTCAAAAAAATTCAAAACCATAAATGAAAATGAAAAACTCAAGATATTCCCTATAATGAAAGTCGACATTATCTTATGTATCTTTATTTTTATTTTTGTATTGCTTATGAAAACAGCTGTTCAATGAAGTATTAATGGGGATAGGTAGTAGTTAACCCGTATTTTATATTATTTTTAAAAATTCAACTCAGTAATAATCAAAAGCTTTAAAATACTACACTAAGCTATTTTCATAACAGAAATTAGTATTTTTAAATGTATTGGATTTACAGTGTACATACCTACGTGTATATAAATTTACTAAAATTGAACAGGTGTTTATAGTTTTAATTTATGTACTCACACTTTGTCTTCAATACATTTTGACTTTTACCCTCATAAATGTTCTAAATACACAGCTATATTTGGCAGTCTTGGACCATAAATAAAGTTTCATGTATACATTCAATAAATAAAATAAATTCAAATAACGAGAGCTTTAGAATGAAAAATGCAAAGCGTCTGTTTTTTTCTCCCTTTATTTTCGTACTTGCAATTAAAATCAGTTAAAAAAAAAAAATAGGCTTCGACCTTTGTTTATAAGCAGAAAAAATGTAAACAATAATTGTGGTGTTGTATTGTCTCGACCTAGTTTAAGTAGTACAAATAAACTTGTATCTCTAACACCGTTCAGTCTGAGTACTTTCATTGGGAACGCAATGTTGCATAGTTGAAAGTTACGCAATAATAATGCAGTGCTATTACAGAACAGGTTTCCCCCGTAATGCATCTAGGTAGATACTTGCAGAAGATGATCACTGCATCACGCGAACACGACAACCTGCATTGTATTGCACTATTGGGTCAGGCCATTAACCTACTAAACGCATAATTCATTTCATGAACATTGTATGTAAGGGAAGATCACGCATAATTCATTTCATGAACATTGTATGTAGGGAAAGATCACGCATAATTCATTTCATGAAAATTGTATGTAAGGGAAGATCACGCATAATTCATTTCATGAACATTGTATGTAAGGGAAGATCACGCATAATTCATTACATGAACATAGTCCTCTTGCCTTCATGTAACAAATTTTAGAAATTGTACTTGGTGTATAAATGCAGTGCCTTATGCACCATTGGGCGCCGATAAGGAAGAGTAGTAGAAGTAGTATTAAATTTTCATTCATGGGTATTCAATTTTTAATCAACACAAATTTCAAAATTTCCTAGAAATTTTAAATAGTAACAAAACTCGTAGTAAAACCTAAAAACTGGTAAATCTACATCATATTAGGAGTCAAATGGGTAATTATATCACTTTTTAATCTAGGTTGAAAAAAAAAAAATTTTTTCTTCTCATAAAAGCTTTCGTACCGCAGACTGTAAAATTGCGCAAATTCTTATGGAAATGCGTTTTTTTTCTTCTTCAAGGATAGTATTAATTCGACTTAATAAATTATATTTGATAACAATTTGCAAATTTTAATTTATCAAAAAATATCAACTTCTTACTCAATTTTCTCGAAAACAAAAAAAAACTTCAAAATCGACTCCAAATGTGATGTGGATTCACTGGCTTCCCACTTGTACATCTAGTTTTGTTACTTATAAGTATAAGTATTCATCAGTTTATCATTTCATGCACTACTTACCAATTTTGTTAGTAATATATGCATGTTGCATATTCTGGTTAAAAAGGTATATTTTATTACAATTAATGACCTTTTTTAATATAATTGTATTAAAAAACCGTCCTTGTATTGCTTAATTTCACATATACCATTTTTAGACCTTCTTATTTCTTGAAAACATATTCATTCGTTGTGCATAATAAACATTTTTTCTTCAGAATCGGAACAAACAATAAATCTTACAGGTATCATCAGCCTTTGCATTCTGCATTCACTTATTGTTGTATAATACATAAAAGTACCTACTTATTATATTCACATTTTATTTATGAATATTTAGATTTATTTCTAAAGCTGAGCAAAGACCTCTACCGAAAATTAGACAAATTGAGCTTAAAATGAATGCAAAAAACGATGCCAGAGTTTACTTCTAAATCTCCATTTCTTCGTTCCTATTGACCAAATTAAAAAATTATTTTATGCATGGTGTAACAAAACTCATAGTACAACCTGAAAACTGGTGAATCTACATCATATTTGGAGTCGAATGTGTAATGTGACTTTTTAATCTGAGTTGAAAAAAAAATAATTACCGCAGATTAAGTAAAATTGCTCGAATCTTTATTAAAACGCGGTTTTTTCATTTTGTTTTCTTTATGAATAGTATTAATTTGACTAAGTTAATGATATTTGATAACAATTTGCAAAAATTCATCGAAAAAAAAATGAACTTCTTTATCAATTTTCTCGAAAATTATGGGTCAAATCAAAAAATGTTATTCTACAAAATCGACTCCAAATATGATGTAGATTCACTGGTTTTTCGCTTGTACATCGAGTATTGTTACACGGTGTATACGTTCGTGTTCGTAATTTGTACAAATAAATATTACGATACTAAAATATAAAAAATATTAGACACTATCCAAGAGAGTATTCATCACATACAAAAAATATATTTCGTGTGAAATATTATCGATTTTATTTATGATAAGTAGATTCAGGGGCACAAAATTTGTAAACCGCAGTTGATCTTGATCATTTGTTACATGAAGGCAAGATGATCAGTCTTACGCTTCAACGCCAGTCTAAGGTATTGCATGTGAAATATTTTTATCTGAAAATCACATTCAAATAAATATTTTATATTTACCCCCATCGGGAATCGAACCCACGACCTTATGCATGGGAGTGCTACCGCCTATACCACGAAGAGGACAAATTTTGATAGGTATATAATTTTTTAAAAAAAGGTACACTTTCGATACTTAATTCATTAATTTCAATGTTGATGTCTCTTGACCCATGGCATAAATTTTACCACCCGTAGATTGTTGTTTATTTAAATTTTTTATACGTAATAATATGCAATACATATCCTATCACAGACTCGTAAACTTTCAAGGTGATTGATTACAATTCTACAGATGAGTTAATTTTTTATCGTTTCTCGGCAGCTACGATAGTAAAAATTAATCTTGCAACTTTTTTTGGAAATACTTTGTGTGGATTTATTAGGGTGATATTAATTTAATGTTTGTTTTTGTATGTTTGTATGAATAAACAGATACACTTAAGTATGTAGAAATGGTACAGATTATCGGTATCCGTAAAACAAAGACGTATGTATGAAAAATCTATAGTTAATAATATAATCTTTAATGTAACTCACAATATAAGTATGTTGAAAGTAAGCTTGTTCTGTAAAAAACATATTGTCTCCTCTCTCCATTTTTTTAAATATTGTAGAGACGTTTTGTATTTTTGACCCATCGACTTATATATTAAGTAACAATTTTTTAAAAGATATTTTTTACAATAGTGTACAAATAATGATTTTCGAAAATAATCTTGTAATGTACTAATTTATGGTCCCAAAATATAGATTTAAAAGCACTTAGAGAGCATACTCCACCACGTGTCTCGAAGCCTGCTTTCCCCATACAAACGTATTCCTCGTTTATTCTCTCTGGGAATTTAAACATTAGAGCAATGATTTTTTCACACATTTTATATATCGACCAGATACGTGTTATCATAAATGCGTGAAATAATCATTGCTTTAATGTTAAAATCCAGGCAGAAAATCGAGGAATACGTTTGTATGGGAAAGCGGCTTCGAGACACGTGGTGGAGTATGCTCTTAAGAGCTGGTTTCTTGCTGGTTGGACTACACCTAATTTTAATATTTGTACTTTCCCTTTTTTCACCTGACTTCTATTCTGGTATTATAATGCTATTTACCCTACAAATACTCGAGAATTATCCACTAGCGGAGATAACAGTTGCATTATCCTTCTCACTCGACTCACGGTCAGTTGTACCCTTTAGATTACATACAAAAGATCATGCAATGGCATTTGAGTAAAGTTTACTTAGCCAGTGTTTGTTTTAAGTATTTGATGAATTTAAAGAGGTTTTTAAATATTATGCAATTACTTTGTTTGTATTAAAGGCAATATACGAACTGAACACCAGTTTATCTTTAGAAATGATTACGTAATATTTGTTTAATAATATTTTAATAGTATGAACGGAATTTGCCAATAGGAAAACCACTGAGACCTACGTATTTTAAATGACGTATCTGTTGACATAGTAATCCTTCGAAAGTTTTCATACAAAAAATTTACATAAATATATATAAGTATAGTACCTACACATAAAATTATGATTATATTTGCTCCAGCTTTTGTGTATCTGCACACGCAGCTGCGTCTTCCCAAATAAGTTTTGACCAAAAATTACTTGCCAGGATAGCAACGATTCCTTGAAACAAAAAAACTCATATTTGTTTATTAATATTTAGTTACTTTGTGTAACAATGTAGTGCCCTTTGCACCATTGGGTGCGGATAAGGGAAAGTAGTAGTAGTAGTAGTAGTGGTAGTAGATATTTATTGAAAAAAATACGCTTTTTATGTGTTGGTCTTAATTCCTGATTTGGTGACTTCTTGACATGCAAACGCAGTTGACACACGTTGAGGTGAAATTCACAAAATTTGCAGACCACTTAGGAAAGGACGTGTTAGTTTTATTTATGAAATCTATAATATAGCCTACTTCCTTTGAGAATCGTTCTGCGTTTCATAGACTATGTAATAGGTACATAGTTACATAGTCCATATAATATACCTTATATAATATATCTTATTATAATATAATCTTTTTTATGGTTTGAGAGTTTAGAGTTTAGAGAGTCTGGAGCAAAAAATATGAAGTGTTTGCCCACTTCGTTTAGTTCAAACATTCAAATACACTTTGAACTCTCCGGACTTGAGCATGAGTAAGTATTTTATATGGTATTATACTTGCCAGTTGACTTAGTCAATGTCATTTCCAAAAACCATGTTAAAACATTAATTACTATAAGGTCATTTTTTATAGAAGACATACTCACAAAGGGATTTTATTTACTTTGTATCTACAGTGCTTATTAGTAAATAAACTTGAAATTTAGTAACCTTCGTTTTATTGCTGTCTTTTGAATGAACTAACGCTTTTCATTGAACCGCATTGTAAGAAGATTAGAAGTATTTATGTATGTGTTACCAAAATGCTGATTACCTTCTAAAACAACCTCCTAACAACATTTCGAGTTGAAATTTGTACCAAGTTTATTGACTTCGTAATTTTATTTTTTAATTTTTTTATTTTTTATTTTTATTTGTTTATTTATTTATAATTATATCGTACAGCAAAAGGACAAAATCATTATGGCGTGATAAAATTGAGGGCGATTAAACACGCCAATTGTGAATTTTTAGGTAAAAGTTAAACAATGACAAATCGTGTTATAGGCAAGCATTATTTTTATAATTTGTAGGCTTTCACTCACGGTTTCAAGCTATCGCCATTTACTACAGTCTTACACTTAATCAAATGTGAATATGACTAAGTGTAAGATTGTAGTAAATGGCAATAGCTTGAAACAGGTGGAAGAATTTGTATATCTGGGAAGCATGTTCACTAGAGATGGAAATATGGACAAGGACATTGAAAGGAGGGTTAAGTGCCGGTTACAGAGTTAATGGTGCCTTAAATTCGGTCGTATCTAATAATGAGCTTATCAAAAGAGGCTAAATTGGCCGTTCAAATTGGAGTTTCTTTCCAACCCTACCAACCCTTATATATGGAAGCGAAGTATGAAGTTGGAAAAAAGAGGATGAAAGTAGATTGAATGCGATCTCTCAGGTGAATGTGTGGTAAAACTATGTATGATAGGTTGCACTAATGTTTATATTAGAGCAGAATGCATAGCTGAGATAAGCATTATCGACAAAATTAAGAAAGGTCTTTTAGGATGCTTCGGTCATGTAGAGAGAATGGATGATGAAAGAACGGCTAAAAAAATATATGATGCGACTGTGCCCAGGACCTAGAACATCCAGGAAGGCCGAGAAAGACATGACATGATCAAGTAAAACAAGTGCTTGAAAGTGGGCATGTAAGAAGTCGGAATAATCGACGACGTGCGTGCATGAGAAGGTGTAAGAATGTGGAGGAAGCAAGAGAAGTATGCCAGGACAGAGTGGTGTGGCGTTTCTATCCTCTCTGCCTATCCGTTAGTTAGTAAGTTATGTAAATCTGTCAAAACGTGAGTGATTAAGATGTAACAATAAACCAAGATATTATTAATCGACTGGCGACTGAATCAAACATATCGAAAATGTTTAAATTTTACTTGTGTTTTTATTGGCTAAAATGTTAAATAAGCGGAATAAGTCAATTTAAAATCTAATGAGTGTTTGTCAAAAAAAATGTATTATGTTAAATAAAATCTCGCGATTAAAAGAGACGAACTTTAATTCACCTCTCAAGGTGAGGTAATACGATCGGTACAGCATCAACAAGCTATTTTTATAAGTTAATCAAATTTATTGGAGTCGGTAATCCTTGCACTTCAAATGATGGTGTTGACTCTGAACTGGATAGTATTTTTACTGGCTACGTAGTGACTAAAATCACACTTAATACTTTTTGCGTGTTGGTCAATCGCACGAACTTATTATGTAATATGTATGTATATGTTAAGTGAATTATAAAAAGTTCTTAGAGTTAAGTTGATGTTTACATTTATATTACAATTACTCGTATTCATTCACATCATGTATTGTATCAAATATATGTAATATGATGAACTTTTACAACTTAAAATTTTGAACACACATAAAAATTCGGTAAAAATCCCTAATGAACATTTCTCGATCCCAATATAATAAAGTACCCCATGAAGTAATAATAAAATAAATCAATACATAGTAGAGCCCTTAAAGATTTGTATTTAAATATGTTTTTCAATGATAGTTATGATGTATATGATTAAGATTTAATTTGTTAATTTTGAATCGTCTTTCTTATTCGTGTTTGATTGTGCAATATGTAATTAAAAATGTAAATAATACCGGTCCCAAAATGAGTTTTTATAACTCCTGGGAATATAATACATGTATGTATTATATTAATGAAAAAATAAAAAAAAAACAATTTATAAAATTTAAAAAAATAAGCAGGGAAAATATTGCAATCTGTCTCTTTCTTATAACAAAATTTGATTATTGCAAATTGCATAGTTTTTTTTCTACGGATATTAATAAAAAAATTGTTTTTTACAAATATTCCTCTAAAAATATAAACTTCTAAATTAGTCAAATGTGAACTACTATTACCTACTAGTTCTTTCCCCTTATCCGCACCCAATGGTGCACAGGGCACTGCATTGTTACAAGTGCAGTGAATATTGATTTTTTGTTACACGATGGCTTTTTTAACTAGTTATTCCTGAAACCTGCTTTAAAGCTTCTTTTAAATAAATTGATGAGAATTGCGCAAAACATTTCACTCAGTGTATGTTTTAACATATTGAATTATAAAAATGCACAAGTAGTTTATATAATAATACATGTACTTTTCTTTTTTTAAGTTTAAAAAATAGTTAATAATTTTCTTATACAGATGACGTTTTCCTTGGATATTAAATCGTGTTGTGGGGTTTTGTGTTGCAAGGGTTTCGGAGCACACTGCAGTGTCCATCATCAACCCAGATCTAACATTGATTCCATTTTCATATTCAACTTGCTAAATGGCATGATAGATGCACCATCTTTACTGACTCAAGTGACTTTCTGTATTCCGTCCGTAGGTTGAGAAATAATGACGTGCTGTTCCTTAGTCACCACAGAAACTAACTATGGTTTTCATGCCCCATTGTCTCGATTATGTCGTATTGTAAACTCAAGACGGGATCTGGACTTCTTCGGTGTAAGTCTATCAAGATTTAAACATTCACTGAAGTAGACCCGATCCTATCTTGAGTGTGTCCACATTTTATTCTAACTGTCTAAGCTTCACCAATTAATGTTCTGTCACTTATTTTTTACTGTTTGTTTTCCCTTTTTAAAATGGATTTTCCGTAAATAAATAAAATAAATAAATAAATCAGCCCTGAAGATGGAGACTGCAATGTGCTCCGAAACGTAAGAACCCAGAAGAACACCATCTGTACTCTGAAAGCAGTGAAAACCCTACGAACTCTGATTAATTTTCTTTTCTCTTCTGTTTTCAGATTAGGCATTTTCCAATATGAGCCCCTGAACACCTTCCCAAGAAGCCGGGACAAATTAATAAAACAAGCACTGAACATAATTAGGCTAAAACTTCCAAGGAGATCAGCTGAATATAATTTTATGACCAGCGAACATTAGCAATAAGCCGCCAAGATGACGTCTTTATACAATAACTCTATTACTAAATATTATGACTTCGTGTTTACCGACTTAGCAGGTGAATAAATATTTTATTTATTAAATAATATGGACTTTTTTAGTAATAAGCCTAAACCGCTATTGTTTTTTTTAAACCTGGATGTTCTACTCTCCCTTATAAGCACCCCAATGGTGCATAACGCACTGCATTGATACACAAAGTGCAGCGAATAATAATATAAAATAAAATGAAATAAAAATGAAATTTTATAAATAAAATAAGATAAGATAAAAATGAAATAATATAAAATAAAATAAGATAAGATAAAAATGAAAATAATAAAAAATAAAATAAATAAAATGAAGTGATCAAGGTTCAAAATTTAAAATTCGACCAATGCTTCAAGAGTGGGCCGTCCGCGTACAGCAGCGCGGCTTGAACCATCCCACTCCTGCACCCAAACAGCCGACTCCTGAAGTTGGCCACTCATCTTGATAATTTATTTGGTATCATATGTGAAATATTTTTGTGTATTTTATGTATGTATTTTATTTCATATTGACCCCCATCGGGAATCGAACCCGCAATTTCATGCATGGCAGCATAATACGCTACCGCTACATCACGAGGCGGACGGCAATTAAACACATTTATTTACTAAATAATATGGACTGTTTTAGTAATTAGCCTACCCCGTCATTGTTTTTTTTAACCCGATGTTCTGTGCTTCTGATTAACTTAATATAATTACATTAGTAATAGTGTGTGGTTCAAGTGAATCGAGTTCAACAACAAAATACGAGGTTATTCCACGAAGATGAAGCGAAACGCCTTATTTGTTATCTATAGAAAAATAGGCCGATCGTGCCTCTCTATCGCTTGTTCCGCGCTCTCGCTTGCACACTCGGCTCAGGCGGAACGTGACAATGAATCATTCTTTTTCGTGTGTGCATCCGTCGTTCATCGATTTATTAGACGTTATCACGTCAAAAATTAAAATAAAGGTTGATCATTGAATGTTTTAGATCACAGAACGAACCACTGTTTTTTGATAAGCTCCCCGATGCCTGGGCTGACCATACTGGGCGCCTACCTGTACTTTGTGCTCAACTGGGGCCCGCGGTACATGAAGCACAGGAAGCCCTACTCTTTGGAGAACCTCCTCATCGTCTACAATTTCCTGCAAGTTGCTGTCAGCGTATTCCTTTTTTACGAGGTACGAACCAAATATACTCCTTGATTCATACCAAAATCTCTGTCTATACATGTCTATACATATAAAATCTCTGTCTACACATTTCTAAACATATAAAATCTCTGTCTGTACATGTCCATACATAAAAAATATCTTTCTATACAGAGATTTTGATTCTTCTATGAGTAAAAGCACTCGACTGTGCGTTTATCCTTTTTTCTATTGAAATTTGTTTTATTCGTGATAAACTTCAAAAAAAATTTCAGAGAAATGGCATTCCATACATGAAAAATACTACCTAGCCTAGTGACATTACTTGCTACGTCATCACTAGGCATCTACGTCATCACTAGACATCTACATCATACGTTACATTTATTGGCCTAAGTGCTGGAGTCTTTAAACGGTGGAATTTGATAATAAGTGGTGTTATTAAATTATCCCTAGGAGGCGTTTATTTTAAGAGAATTTGTACGTCCCTTCTAGTGAATTTCGGATGTGATAAATTTTTAGTCTGCTGTGTTAAAATCATTAAATAAATACGAAAATCTCTCAATTTCATTTTCTTCTGTCATGGAGAATGGAATTCTTGGAAAAGGAGAGATATATTTGAATATTCTCCATTAGGTAATACATAAAGTACACATAGTTCAATGTATTTTAATAATTTAATAGAATATTATTGGTGCCGATAACTAGGCAAAAAGAAAGTATGTTATCATATTATCGTTATTTCATAATCAAAATTATTTGCCAATTCATATTAGGGGAGAAAACATTAGTTGATTAATCTATTACTTAAGGGAAACGATCCGAAACGAAAATTGACGTTAAAATCAACCAAAACTGCCGATGGTCTTCATCCGACAGATTATAAAATCGGGAATTAACCCAACAAGTTAATAAATAGGTTTCTCGCAATGAGTCAGGAGTTTAACTATGAAGGTGGCAATTGGATTTTATTCCAGTTGTATAAATTATCAAACACTGAATTTATTTTTGCCAAAGCCAGTGCGAGCAGTGCCCGACTGGTCTTTCAGGAAGCTACCGAAGATCTGAGGATGAAGCTGCGAAATCTGGTCTCCCAGAATGAAATTAAAAAATGGCCGTGTAAAAAATCAATTAACCAATTAGTGAGCTGAAAAATTTAAGATAGTATTGGTGACATTTTAACTGACCAGTAGAAGATCTAGGCATCCATTGTTAGGGGCGCGTCTCTGCCGCGCTTTGAATGTGTTAGTGGACTTCCGCGGTGTGTGTGACGGGCACTTCCAGAAAAAGGGTAAATTGTTTGTATGATGACGCTATCACGCGCCGTCTGGATGAACAGTGCCTGATTCCTGCGTGAATTTAGATCACGTGTATAATGATACCTTTTGCGTGATAAATTCTAACGGCTTTTAAAGCATCCGGTGTAAATTAAGTAGGTACATCAAAATTGTACTTTGGTGCAATTTTCGTAAGTTTTGATCTGTTTTATTAGATATTTGGGGTTAAAGTTACTTTATTTATTGCATTGAGTATTTGTAAATCTGTAACATAACACTCTCTGAAACAACTTATGGCAATCGGATGAACGGTTTACGAATGCGTAGGGGACAAACAAACCTACATTCATTTATATACACCGTGTCCCACGATGAGACCGCGAAACTCCAGATGGTGATTATTCATGATATTCTGAGAAAAAAATCTTAATAAAGTTTTTCAAAAAACTCAATTCTAATTTCTTAAAAAAATTATTAAAATATGAATAAAAATAATAGTAATACCGTCAATTTTCGAACTGGCTCACACCACGTGACCCACACAAATAAGCGCGAAGAAATCACATATTTTTGAAACTTAAACTAAAGATTCGAAAATTCGAATTTTGAATGTCCGGATCAAAAAACTTTATAAGGATTTTTTTCTCAGAATACCATGAACAATCACCCTCCGGAGTTTCGCGGTCTCATCGTGGGACACGGTGTATATATGAGGCATATAACAACAAAGGCGGAAGTGTCCACTTTCTTCAATTGTTGGCAATCATGAAAAAACGTTTGTTTAGTTTTGCCATTCTGCTGTTTTTGTATTGGACACTGCCGTTTTTGTTTCAACAACAAAACTTAAAATCTAAAATTGGATGGATTAATGCCGTTTTTGAAAACAAATATTCTATGGAGAAAATACATAACTTTCCAAACAAAACTGCATATTTAACTCATTTTCGACTGCAGGTGGACACTTCCACCTTTGTTTCTATATGCCTCATATATAGATAGAAGATAAATAGTATAAGCATTTTTCATACATACATTGATTTTTTAAACTTTTAATCTAAATAATTTAGTTAGTACGTAAGTGTAAAATTATTTTGTAAGAAATAAATCATAGGATAGAATGTTACACAGATATACATAGGGGGATAGACCAATGTTACACAGATAGTAAAACATATTTTTTCTGGGTTATCGTGTCTGAGATGTAAACTAATATTTACTAAAAAATAGAGTTACACCACTGTTATTCTAAGTGACACGTTTATAAGACACATATCTAATTGTATATAAAATTTTATTGGAATCGATGGAGAGATGTTTTTTACAAAGGAACGAATAGATAAATATGACGGAATCATAAGGAATCGGCTTTGGCTACTGAACCCTAAAAATTTTAATACGTACTCCTAAAAAACACAAAAATGAAATTCCTGTACATTTTATTCAAGAAGTCGCATCTGTCACCACGAATTTCAAAGGGAAATTCTTAGAGTAAAAACAAAAACAACACGAAAATTATGATGAAAATAATACGTAACAATTTTTTGAAGATAACTTATCGTAAATTTGTGTTTATTCGTGTGTCGCGCGTCGTGTTGTTTCGACCCCTGAAACTGAGAGTGTGTGCGTGTACACCGTTTGCAAATGTATGTGTAGCGGAAACTACTTTCCCTCATTCGCACCCAAAGGTGCATAGGGCACTGCACCGGCACACCAAGTGCAGTGTATCTTGATCATTTTATTACATGAAGGGAAGATGATCAGTCTTAAGCTTCAGTACCAGTCCAAGGTATCATACATGAAATATTAATATTAAAATCTCAAGTAATAAAATATTTCATGTTGACCCCCTACGGGAATCGAACCTGCGCGGTAGCCAAATACGCTACCACTATGCTACGAGGCGTACGAAATATATACGAAAATATATTAAAAAGTTGAAATAATGTTGACAAAATGCCTCAGTGCAGTACAATGATGCCTACAGAATTTATTTAAATACCCAAGTTCTGTAGCGCATCTAACATGTTCGCAGAAGGGAGGGTACATGGATTCGCGGGACTGATGAGACATCGGGTAGCGGGAGCCAGGGATTCGCCTGATGTCATCGGGAAACCAGCTGATTAAACATCAGTCACCAAGTTGAGAGCGAGAGAGATGGGCCGCTGACTCCCTGGGTCCCCCAGCCCCCGGCCGACCCTAAACACCTTCGTGTGCTCGCATATTTCTTAAAATTTATTTGCCTTGTTTAAATTACTTATTTTCTTTTTTTGTTTTTTATATGCAGATGCATATTTTTACTTTTATTTTTGTTATTATGTATTCTTTTATATGAACCTTAGAGGCTTGCACTCCCCACCTCAAGGTTTGGAATAAATTATTATTATTATTATTATTATTATTATTATAAATAATGCAATGAACCGGGTCGTGGTCTGGTGGTAGAGTCGCGGACTCCAGATTAAAATCCATAGGTTAAACTCCCAATCCACCTCAGCTTCCTGGCGCAATTATTTCCGACTGTTTGAAAGTAGCACCGAAATCGAAATATTTTATATGTCATCAATCTTCGAGCAAAACGTGAATGTAAATACAAATAAAAATACCCTCTTGATATTAAAAATGTAACTACTTCCTAAAAATATTATTTAGTTATTATATTTTACTTTACAGGGACTTGATGCTGCTTGGTTAACAAAATACAGTTGGAAATGTCAACCCGTGGACTTCTCAGAGACACAAGAAGCAATGAGGGTACGAATCATTTACATTTATTATGATTACATTATTATGAGACTTATTAGACTAAATTTTATTGATTTATTTTGTGATCTGACAAGAAATTGAATCCAGAACCTTCGTGTCCATAATTGAAACATATATTTAATGATCATAAAATTCCAGGTGGCTCGCGGCTGCTACGTCTACTTCCTGGCGAAGATCTCCGAACTGCTGGACACCGTGTTCTTCGTGCTGAGGAAGAAAGACCGTCAGATCAGCTTCCTGCACATGTACCACCACACCGTGATGCCGATGGTCTCGTGGGGCGCCACCAAGTATTACCCCGGGGGCCACGGCACCCTAATCGGGGTGGTCAACTCCTTCGTGCACATCGTCATGTACACATACTACATGTTGGCCGCCATGGGACCACGCTTCCAGAAGTACATCTGGTGGAAGAAGCACATCACCACCCTCCAAATGGTAAAAAGCTGCATTTTTAAAATCCTATCAGTAAATTTATAATGTCGACCGAAGTAATCTTATTTGAGTAAAGATCGTCCCTTATTAAATAGAAAAAGTATGATTAAAACCTGTATCTGTTCCAAAAATGTATAAAGAAAATGAAATGTCTTTGGGAATCAAATAAGTTGACATGAAAAACTCTGAAAGTGGATAGAAACTCCAAAATCTATCTGAAGTACCTACATCACAAATGTGCGAATTACATACATCAAGCGTGAAATCAGACAAAGCGGAGATTGAGGAAAGATGGTAGAGATATAGTATAGATGGATGATAAAATTATGGAAGGACATTCAGATCGAATCAAGATATTTATATAAACATCAAGTTAATTTTGAAAATTTTAATATGGATATCAGATACAAGAAAAAATTGAGAAAATGTTTTTATACGTACATCAAGTTACCATTAAATCGATCATGGATAATATGCATATTCCTTTCAAAGTTCGTCTCAGTTGAAATATAAACAATAAGGAATAAAGTGGTTCAAGTTTTTTTATTTTGTTGTATCATATTGTTCTGCTTTTTCTTCTTTCACCACGTTTGCTTCTATGTGGAGCATGTGGACATCAATATACTCGAGGAGACTCTATCACCAGCCAGCTCTCTCGCCTCCTCCCACGTCAGGCCCGCTTCCTTCAGCTCCGTTTTGCTTGTTTTTTTCACTACTTATATTTTGTTTTGCAATTAGTTTTGTTTCTTTTTTCAGCTCCAGTTCTGCATCACATTCCTGCACTCCTTCCAGCTGCTCTTCTACGACTGCGGGTACCCTCGCTGGTCCGTGTGTCTCACGATGCCCAACGCCGTCTTCTTCTACTTCCTGTTCGCCGACTTCTACAAGAAGTCCTACAAGTCCCCATCCCGGGCCAACGGACACGCCAACGGGGGACAGAATATGCAAAACGGAGTCAAGAACGAACTCAACTTCACGGAAACACAAGACAACGATGGAACAGACCGAAAAATCAAAAGCTCCTAAATTTAGCTAATTATGTATGTATATATATAAGACTGTCTCAAGGAAAAAGACGTGAATTAATGTTTGTCATAAATTTATTGATTGTACAAGTACCTACTCTTGTTTTACATAATATTATGTATTTTAAAGAGCCTTAGGGATAGTTTATATGGGCCATACGCAGGCTAATATGGACACTATAATATCGTAATCTAAACCGTTCACACTTCATCCCAGGAACAAAATTAGCCTTTCTTAGTAAAAATATTATGGTCAAAAATGCAATGCTTTCGTGTTTCGACTTTTGACAGTAAACCATGCTGCAAGGAGAGGCTTACGACATGTTAAATGGTCACTTGATGTATTACAATATTCCCCATTCCGCATAGATATCCATATCCAATTATCATATTTTTTATATGTATATACAGCGAAATGGCACGACGCTTCACATGCGAAAACTCTCTGCCATCTATTGAGAAAATTGCTAAGCTTTTGTTTGTTTTAATTAAGAGACGCCGTGAAAATTGAGTTAAGCAAGGGTTTTGAATACCAGAATGGAGCCAAATTAGAAAAGTGATTTATTTCCTGCGCATTATCTATCTAAACTAGGGGTTTTGAGAGAAGTCTGTCTCAGGGAAAAAGAAGTGAATTAATGTTTGTCATAAATGTATTAATGGTATACTCTTGTCTAAATATTTAAAAGAGCCTTATGAGAAAAGTTATCTGGTGCAAAACTTTGTTAGGAAGTTTTTATAGAAGTTATTATAACCAATTTCTAAGTGAGCTTGCAAGAAATTTTTGTGGTTAGTTGTAAAAATATTCATTGGAATTCTCTACTCAAAATGTGAAGTAAGATATCATTTAAAGTTTAGTTATTTTAATTCTTATGCTCAATTTTTTGCTTTTGTATTTATTGTTATTTTTCCATGTTGGTACGCTTGCAGTATTTTGTAAACGTTTTTATACTTGATTTACGATTTAATTAGTTAGGTACACGTCGCCTTACGATAATTCATAAATATAGCGTTAACACGGGAATACATCACTGATTTATTTACTTATGAGATACGCTCAATTTGGAATTAAAATTTCAGGCTTTCCAAAACTTGTAGGCATATTTTTTTTACTAGAAAAGAAACGTACAAGAGTTCGCCTCTTTAATGACAATTTTATTTGTATGTTGGTACCTTAGACGGTCCAGACCTACTCGATAGTTGGTACACACCTTTGAATAAATTATTTTTTTACTATTGATAAAACGCGACATAAAATTCCGTGATCAGATGAAAGATTTTGTAAAATAATATCAAGTAGTTTTTTAAATGATAGGAAAACGGGCAAAATGAAAACAGGCTGAAACCCTAGTTGCCTTTCGTAGCTTAAGAATCTTTACACAAATGTCTTTACGGTTAGTAAAATAAAGATAGTTTGTTTTTTAAATCATAAAAACATAATCTAATATGATTAATGAAAAGTAGAAATAATGCTATTAATCTAGGGGTTTTTTTTGGCTGAGGTCAATTAACAATCAGTAAGAAATATAAATAGAAATATAACAAAATATAAAATCACAAAGCAATCTGTCCCATCCATTGGGTTGATTGGTAAATTGATGAGTGAGATACAATTATGCAACAAGCCTACTTGTATTTTTATTAATCAACAAAATTTCATTATGATCAAAAAGTAAATTATCATCACGAGCAGTATAACAATCAGGAATATGTTTTTTGATAATTTTAAAAAAAACTTAATTAATGGATATTATATGGGTATTATATACAAATTTTTGCTCGTCATTAAAAGATTATTTTATATGATATTTCAAATATTTTAAACGTTTGTGATAAAATTTTCGAAAGATTAGAATTTATTGTAACGCGTAACTACGCACATGTTGTCCCAATTAAAACTCTTTCAGCTTTGAGCTTATAGTAAAAATCAAATAGTGGAATTAATATATAAAAAGTAATAATTTAGAAGAACTGATTACAAAAATCAATTTGATATTCTATAGTCTTCCACTTAATTAATTAAATATAATATAATATTTCGAAAAATTGGCATTGTTATTTTATTAAAAACTAGTTATATTTTTTAATTCGCCTTATTAACGTTGTATTTGTTCTTAGGTTTTTATGTAATGTATGTAAATATAATTAAGAAATACAGCTGTATGTAAAATATTACTCAAAATAAAGATTAAAAATAATGAAACATGTATGTATTATTTTATTTGTTTAGTAGACAGTAGAATATACTAGACTATTTCAGGAGAATTTAATTCAGTTTATTTTTTGTATGCACCTATTAACCAGAGTTTTATTATGAATATGCAACCATTGAAATATAGGAAATGGAACTCTCTAGAAAATGATATAAATTTACATTAATAATTAAAATAAGCAAATTTATATAAAAACTCCCAGTATATTATTTTGAACTTGTTTACTTTTTAGTGTAAAACTGTAAAAATAAAAAAACAATGAAACTAAACGCTGCTTTCGGCTAAAAAGCCTTGGGATTTCAACTTTAAAAAATGGTAACTTTAAAATGGTAGCCTTAAATTAATTATTGAAACACCGACGAAATAAATCGAAGTTGTATTTCGATTGTACATAGTATTATTAGTCAAGATGAGCCTTTATTTAGGAATTTACAAGGATCTTTAAAACATATTTCATAATTATGTCAAATGTTGATGCAAGCGACATCTGTGGTGAAAATCTGCAAATCCGGGATTTTACGTTAGTAAGATAATAATTGTTACGACGAATGGAGCGACTTTTCTTTTGTATTGGATTATTATGTATTCATAAAAATAATAACCACTTCTTAGTAATATGTAAAAAAATCTCACGTAAGAATGTAGATTATTTAAAAAAAAAATTAACAGTATTATTCATTTTTATATTCTGCACTTGTACTAACATTAAATACTGAGTTTATTAAGTTCTCCAACTAGTTTCGTACGTTGTAAATGCTTGCATTTTCTCAATAAATTCAGTACTCGTAATAAAGGTTTGTTACATTGAACCACAGATGTCGTTCTCATGAGGTTGTTTTTTTAATTTACTTTTCTCGTATAATTTATACTTTATTTAATTTTGTAACTTTCTTGTTTTTATAAACATAGTATTTTCTTTTATTTTTGTACTTATTTACATGTATATTATTATGTTATATCTACATTGGCGGTTTTATAATTTCTCAATATTTGTTTTTATATAAGTATCAACATATTTATGCTTTTATGTAATTACCTGTATATTTTTTGTAATAATATAATGTGTTAAAGCCCCACGGGCGTTGATGAATAAATAAATAATTTCACCATACACTATCAGAAATATTTTTATATAAAAAAAAACCGCATTGAATACATTTTAACCTCGCCGGAAAATGGGCCAGCTACCTCATACATGGCAGCGCTTCCGCTACAGCAACAGGTGGATAAAAGTTCTAATAAAAGACTTCTAAAATTAATATGTTTTATTTATAAATACTACATACTAGGTAAATTAAACTAACCACTCCCTTCCCGAGCCAAAATGTACATAAAAATATTAATTTTATAGATTCACTCTGATTTCTGCATCTTTTCAGCTTGCGTTAGCAGCTCAGCGTCTTTGGAAATCCTCGAATAAGCTTCACTGTCGACCAAACCGCCGTTTTTACACAAGGCGCCATTACTCGTGGGCGACCCACTGCTGGTGGCCAAAGATTTCGTGCTCTTTATGTACGCCTTTCTATAAAAGTTTAGGAACATGTAGAAGAATATGACAGTGTTTATTATGAAGAAGTATGTGACGGACTTTGAATGGCCGCAGTTGGAGACGGACAAGAGAGTCATGTAACCGATGATGAGACAAAACTGCACCTGGAACAAAAAGAAAACACATTTTAGACATGCAAATTAGTCCGTAAAAGGTACAAAAAGAAGCGTTTAAATATTCATATACACTCAGTAAAATGGATATTAAACATTAATATAATCCTCGTTATGTAATTATCTCTCAGGAATCGAACCCACGACCTCGTGCACGGTAGTCTAACGCGTTACCAATATACCACGAAGAAGGCCAGGAGGGTTTTCTCTTACATAAAATAAAATAAAATCAATAAAAATGAAATGAAATTAAATAAAAGAACTAACTACAGTCTGTTCACAGTTATTTTACCTCAGACAGCTATTGTGTTTCGTATTGAAACAACTGATCAAGATTCAATGCACTTAGTGTATCAATGCAGTGCCTTATCCGGGCTATGGATTAAGCTAACTAGCTGGTCTCAAAACTGTCTAAGTAGTTTTGAAGTCCAAAAAAAGTAAAATAACATAGCTGTCAGAGGTAAAATAACTGTGAACAGACAGTAACAACTATCACGTCGTTTGTTTTCCGAGGGGTAGGCAGAGATGATAGAACGCCACACCACTCTGTCCTAGCATACTTCCCTTGCTTCCTACACATTTTTACATCTTTTCATATACTTACGACATTTCACATATCCACATGCAATATATTTACCACTACTGCTACTCTCCGTTAATCGCACCCATTGGTGCATAGGGCGTTGCATTTTTACACCAAATGCAGCGAATCTTGATAATTTGTTTCATGGTGCATAGGGCACTGCATTGGTAAACTAAGTGCGGTGATTCATGATAATAAAATAAAGCAAATGAATCTACCAGTTGGATGACGGTCATGTATCTCTTCCACCAGATGTACTTCTGGTAGGCGGGCCCCATGGCGGCGATCATGTAGTAGGCGTACATGATGACGTGCACCGAGGAGTTGACGAGGCCGATGATGGCGCCCTGCTCCCCAGGCGTGTACTTGAGGAACAGCCAGGAGAAGAACATGGTGACCGAGTGGTGGTACACGTGCAGGAACGTCACCTGGCGGTTCCTCTTCCTCAGCACGAAGAACACCGTGTCCAGCAGCTCCGTCACCTTGGCGAAGTGGTACCACCACGCTCCGTCAGCTAGCTGTGAATAAATATTCACAGAATAATAATTATCAGTGCTCTATGTATCATTAGGTGCCACACTCCATACACGTACCACAATACAATATACATACAACGACAACATTTCAAATACTTGTTTCCTTATTTTTGATGTCCTCAGAAATTTATTTTATACATTGTGTTGTGCACTTATTTTAAAATTGGTGCTATGTTATATATATATATATATATATATATATATATATATATATATATATATATATATATATATATATATTGTATATATATACATATATATATATATTGCCTTGAAATATTAATATCAATTCATTGTACCTACATAGCTCTGTGTGTATAACACTAAAAATATAAATAAAGGAAAGTAGTGATAGTGATGGTGCCTATTATAATAATTGGGAACCCGAATATAAGTTTTTAACATTTTCGTTTCATTATTAAAACATCCGAAAATAGGCAAGCATGGTTAAGGCTTTCGGGAGGTATACGTAGTATATGGCCTAGCCAGCCGAAACGCCTTCGCCGGATGACAGTAGATACCAAGGGTTGCTGTATCCTTTGCCTCACTTCTGTGTTCCTTACAAAGTCAAATCACCGCACACCTAATATTCTTCTAAGATACTGTTGACAATTCGTAACTTTGTAGAATCCATATGCTCCACATAGGGAGCGGATATGGTATGATGATGATGGTTAAAATATTCATCTATGCTGTTTTTTATTTACTCAATAGACCAGTCAATATAAATATGTTTGTATGGTATGTGAGTATATAGGTTGCATTAATTATTGCACTTCTGTGGTTATCCATTATTGTCAGAATATAAAAGATTATTGACTATTATCCCCGATTTCTAATTTAGAAGCCAACAAAGCAATAAAATTAAATTTTACGAGTTAACGAAAAATGTAGAATTGGTAAATGTAGAATTTAGTACATAATAACTTTGTTTAAAACGATTTAATGATATTCCCCGGAAAAAAAAAAATAATTATTGCATATTTATCCTCCCAAAGTGTGTTTTTTTTTTAAGTATCAATTACACGTATACTTAAAACTAGGGATTTCTTATGTATCATAATTTATTGTAAGGGGTCTCTGGGTGCGTATATTAATTAGCATCAAATTAATGATCATTTTTTGCTTAGCTTTTTGCTTAGGTATTTCTCGGGTTCCGACTCCCATAAAAATACGAAATCCCTAAAAATGCTTTGTAAAATAGCAACACCATTACATAAAAACCAATTTACTGAAATGTCTTGCAAACTAAAACCTTATATTTACTCGATAACAACCATCTTATAAAAGTCAAGTACCAACGAACCGGGTTGTGGTCTAGTGGTAGGGTCAAGGATTCCGGATAGGAATCTCTAGGTTTAAATTCCACTTCAGCAAAAATTGTCACCCGCTTTCTTGCACAGTTACTTCCGCTTTTTTAAAAACAAACCCCAAAATTAAAATATTTGAATATGTATCACAGGAACCCAATTTTTTTAATGATGTTGATAATCTCTGCGAGTGTAACGCCTTGTTACCCTTGTTACATCACCGTAAATAACTTTTTAGCTCAGTTCTTTAAGTAAAATACAAAATAAGAACTACGAAATAAGAACTTATATTCTTCTAACCAAAAACGTTTTTTTTTAATCTCCATTATAACGTGTGTTTTATATCATATTTATAACATCTTGAGTTAACAAATCGTATTACATTCTAAATATTATGTACATTGATTAATTCCAGATCCAATAAATTTACGGATGCAAAATCTAACGAGAATTTAAACTACGGAAAATTTATGCGTAGATGAAGTGCTGGAATCCAATTTAAGCAGCTACAAAGCGCATGGACACCTGAAGATACTACGTATTATGTTACTTTAAAACTATTGACACAATATTATCAACTGGGACTTTGAGACATTCATCTAGGCTACTTATTAAAGTAAGTTCAAGGTTCTAATGGTTATAAAAGTGCAATGAATTTCAAATTTAAATTTTACTATACCATCTTGCTGTTCAGCTGTAATCACTTTATATTCTTATTAAAATATTGATATTTTTAACACAAAAAACTAATAGGTAATACTGTAAGCTGTTTACGACACTAAATTTAAGTAAGAAGTGTTATATTATAACGATCGAAAAAATATAGTTAGCGTTTCAAATTGTAATAAATTATTGTTTAAACCAAAACGTTATTCATTTAAAAAGTGTAGCATAATATATATAATGTTTTTGTAAAAACTCTTTCACGCATCAAAACAAACTTGTATAAATGTCTAATATAAATATTTTTTTTTAAGTATAATCAAAAACCCTAACAAAGTTAATGGCAATAATTTATTTAAATTATTAAATATTGACGTAACGATGCATGATGTAATAAGTAATGATCATAATCATTAGGTCCACAAACGGATATATCGTTTTTGGAAATACCTATCCAACTTAAGCTGTACAGATTTCTGTCCCGTATAAAGTGAGCTTTTGTCCTTGATTTTCTACTTGGAATATAGCACTAAAAGCAAAGCTTTTTTAACGCTTTATAAATATTGACAAGATGCTTGCTTCTTCGAATCGTCCAACATTTATTAATATCATTATTTATTTATTTATTTACGGACATGAAGTCACAATTAATGCAAAGCTGAGATAAGCATTATCGACAAAATTAAGAAAGGTCTCTTACGATGGTTCGGTCATGTAGAGCGAATGGATAATGAAAGAACGGCTAATGAATCTAAGATGCGAGTGTGCTTGGATGTAGAAGTCGTGGAAGGCCGAGAAAGACATGACATGATGGAGTACAAGAGCGTAGGCATGTGAAAAGTCGGGATAATCGACGTGCGTGCATGAGAAGATGAATGTGGAGGAAGCAAGAGAAGTATGCCAGGACTCTCTGTCTACTTCTTCGGGAAAATGGCGTGATGGTTAGTTAGTTAGGACAAAATATTAGATAATCTCAAAATAAGATCTACACTCTGTTTTGAGATTCTGAGGTTTGACTTCGAGGTTTTGAGATTTCTCTTTAAGAGAAGATTTAAAGAATCGAAACTGATAATTTTCAAGTCTGGTTTATACTTATATATATTTTATGTACAAATTTAAAAAAGCCTTACCATCCAAACTAACATGGCTGAAAAGAAGACTTGTAAGCCATTGTACACTATCATAGTTTTCCTCAACTCCAGAGCGGGTCTGTTTTTCATTATTGCGGGACCTATCTTCAGTACGAAGGCTAAGTAGGCTACCAGGACCATTATCACATTTCCTGGACTGTCCATTAGAATCCATTTGTCTACTTCTGGACCTGAAAAAGGAAACATTTTATTAAAAAAAATAACAGTAAATTTTCTAATCGTTTTTTTATTGGCTGAACGAACTTTCAAAAAAATTTTTTGATGAAAGATATTGTACATCTTCGATTGAATTGAAATGGCCAAATGCATATTTTTAGACATTCAGCGATAGAGCTGATTTAAATTTATGATTTGTCACATAATTTTAAAAAAAAAGAATATCGTGTGAATGTTTTTTGTATGACCCACTTATTTATTTAATGCAAGAAATAATTATAAAAAATCGCTTTAATTGTTAAGTCACGAAAATAAAATTGTAACTTAATACATGAGTTATGACACTATCAAACCCTATAGGTTTTCAATGTCAACTCTATAAAGCCCGCTATATATGGGACAGTTTACTACACAGTTTTCTGTGCAGTCTGAAAACGGTCCCGTATAAAGCTAAAACTGCATGAAAAACTGTGTGCTAGTGTCAGATTTAAGCTGACATGACAGTCAATGTTTTTTTATGTAAACGTTTGAGTAGACATTGGTTTATTGTATGCTTTTAAATACGTAAAAATCCAATAACATATTTACATTATTAGCTAAATATACAATTTCCTGAGTGCAAACATACTATAATAACTTACAATCGCGTTTCAAAAATACACATATTTAGCGTGTCTTTTGACAGAAGTTTGACAGACTGCACAGTTTTCAGAACAAGAAACTGTGTAGTTTTCTGAACAAGAAACTGTCCCATATAAAGCGGGCATAATCGATTCAGCCAGAGGAATACATTGTGAACCCCGATGAAGTCCAAACACCAAGTTTAGCGATCGTGCTTTTGCAGCGATTGGCCCTTCTGCCTGAAATCGACTGCCTTCACACTTACGCACAATGGTGCTCTGAATGCAGAGCCCTAGTAATTTCGGTCTCAATTAAAAACGCATATTTTTAAAATGTCATTTACAAATTCCCAGGTTGCGTAATTGCCCTGTAGCTCAATCACAAATGATTATCGACGTACTTAAAACGTGCTAAGCATTATTTGACCGATCACAATGAACATACGTTTATGTCACGGTCGTGTTGCCAAGCACCATAGATGAAAGGCACACTTTGACAAATGTTTTATTTTACTGCTTTCTCAAATTTATTTAAAGCAAATAAATGGCATGATAAATTGTGCACAAACAATCAAAACTCTATAAAACTAAATTATATTACTTTATTTACAGTTTTGGCGTATTTTCCACATTTAAATCGGTATTTAAAAATTATTCGATACGTATAATGTCGCGAAACGAAAATGTTTTGAATGTTGCCAAGCATCAGGTTAAAATGTGGCAATATTAAAAAATATAATAATCCCGATCGATAACTTTTAACGGATGTTCCATTGTGATCGCGAAAAAGTTAAAAATCCATGGTGAGAAATCGTTCTCACGTCGCTTTTTAGCACGTCGATAGTCATTTGTGATTGAGCTGCTGATCTGCTCAAGCTACAGGTAATATTGTAATTGACAGAGTTTTCTATGTAAACTTTACAAACCAGAGACGAGTTGACTTTCAGTCACCGGCACGCCACGGCACTCGTTCGAAAGTTGAACAAAAAAAACCTGTGTAGGAAAGCTAGAAGGATATAAATAATATTATTTTAAATTTACTTACTATGACCCGTTCGCCAGTCCTTGAAGTTTTCGCTAATAGAAAGTATTATGGATGCCATTTTGAGTTTTTTATCCAACTAGGCGCCCACTAAAACAATGAAACACAATATAAAAATAAAAAATGGTCCCAGCATTTCCCAAGAAAATAGTTTGAAATAAATGCGATGACTTTATCGCAGCTTTGTGGTAGCCAAAAAATTTGGAATATTTTTTTTTATAGAACAAGAAAATTTTTAACGCTGTCCTCAGGGGTAGCCTTAAGGTGGACGTGCAATGTACATATTTATTATATTACATTTGTATTGATTGATAAATAATATCAGGTACACAGTGCTTGGCAAAAATAATGACATTTTAAGAATAATGTCGGAATAATCGGCGTATGTGCATGAGAAGATGTATGAATGTAGAGGAAGCAAAGGAAGTCTGTCAGGACAGAGTGGTGTGGCGTTCTATCCTCTCGGCCCAACCCTACGGGGCAATGGCGTGATGGTTAATTAGTTAAGTAGAAATAGTCGGAATTCATATTTTATATTATTGATGTTGTATTATTGAAATTAAGATTTTATGTAGGATATGGGTACTCGTTAAAAAAAATGTAGAATGTTTCCCAGTGAGAACATTATTATTATACATGGTGTAACAAAACTCGTAGTACAACCCGAGAACTGGTGAATCTACATCATATTTGGAGACGAATGTGTAACGTGACTTTTGAATTTGAGCTTTTTTCTTCTCATAAATAGCTTTCCTTAGTACCGCAGATTAAGTAAAATTACACAAATTCACAATAAAACGCTGTTTTTTATTTTGTTTTATTTGAAGATAGTATTCATTTGACTAAATACATAATATTTGATAACCAATTTGCAAAAAAAATACGAAAAAAAAAAAGAATTGTAATCTCAATTTTCTCGAAAACTGTGGTCAAATAAAAAAAAAAAAATTCTACAAAATCGACATTTAGCAAATATTATTGGTAGAAATCACTTCACTGGTTTCCCGCTTGTCAAAAGGCAAAACTTACACTGTACAAGTTCAAATAAATATGTATTATACATATGTAAAGAAATACTTCTTCAATAATCCTTCAGCGCCATCTGTGGAGCAGGTACTTAAGTACAGAGCCACTGGTTTACCAACAGATGGCAGTCAACATGGTTGGTAAAACAGAGAGTTATAATCGAGGTAACTATAGAAATAATATTAAAATGAATTGACACTAATTAAGACTAATAATATAGTAAAATACTTTAAATATCGATTCTTTGTTTTACAGGTGAGTATGATTTAGAAAATTGTTATGTTATTATGTATGTAAAATAAATATAAAGAAGCTTTGTTTTACAGAGCAACATATTGTCTTGTACATATTATACATAAAATTGAAAAATAAACACATGTTAAGTTCATTGATCTATATTAATGTTTCCAATAAGTATTTTCTAGTCAATCACCTATGGAATTTGCTGTATACAAGGTTTGTTATTAATCTGATGAATGTACCGACTCAACGTAAGATACCTATCTATACGTAATATAAATCATATTCATGTATTTAAAATGCTTTATAAGTAAGCGCGTTATAAAAATAATTATGTTATTCATCAAGTAGTGAAAAATGTAAAGTATAATATTTATTCAATGAACACGTTTGATAAAAAGTTAGGCAATTCAACTTCAAGAGGTTTTTATGGATATGCATATTTTATGCAATGCCCATAGGTACATTGCAATAATTTTGCCATAATTTATAATATAACAAAAAATGCACTCCAGCACAACTTGTTTTCTGGCTTTCTGGCACAGTTATTTCCGACTATTTGTAAGCAGCTCCAACACTGAAATATTTGGTTATATCGGGAGAATTAAAATAATTAATTTTTACGAAAATAAATTTAATAAGTTTGCGTCAGAATTACGGGACGTGGACCTGACTTGGAGGATGCGCGGAACTGGCGGTCGATCGCTCGGCTTGGAGGCTTTTGTGAAATCCGTATGCTTCACATAGGGAGCGGATATGGATGACGATGAGGATGATATTTATTGCATAAAATTTTGTCTTACAAGTAACCTGTAGAATTTTCATCGTGCATACATGAAAAAGTTTTTTTTTATGTACCACTAAAATTCCTTATTATTAAACACAATTTCCTCATTCTACTTGGATGAGAAAAATTAATTCTTGAGATATTCAATGACAATATCGTTGGGATACACGGTCCTCCATAACTCACGTATCGGAAAATCGGTTCAATTTATTTATTTATATATTTCAACCACCGCAACCGGTCAGTAGGCCCCATAACAGAGGGAAGCAACATTACTAACACAGTCAGCCAGGGCTTGATCCCTTTTGTTTTTTGTGTTCTCACCAACAATCAAACCCGGAACTACCGCATTATTCACCAAATTAGTTTCATCTTTAAAATTCTGAAGAGTCCTCTTCGGGCATTTCCTAGTAGGTTATATGATTCGGTAAGAATCTCACTTATAATCATAAAGGTTTCTGCTAAAATACTGAACAATTTTCTCAATGGATGACAGAGAGTTTTCACATGTGAAGCGTCGCGCGATTTCACTGTATATAAAATACAAGTTGTGATCATTGGCAAATATGGATATCAAACACTAGGCAAAATGGGGATTGTTGTAATACATCAAGTGGCCACTTAACCCAGACAATGGTCAGATTTCATTAAGCCCTGTAAACGTCTAGATATCAATATTCATCTTCCAAACTTTTTCGTTTCTTGTTGAGATGTCAAATTATAGTATTATTTTTGTAATTATATGTTTGTTAACTATAATATTTATATTTACACCTAGAATAATTTTTTTTGTATGTGAAATATGTCTGACCCTTTAATTAGCTCGTTATTAAGGTTATTGATTGGTTTTCCACTTATTACAAATAAATTTATTTTTATCTGTAACGGTACAAAGTTTTTCAGTACACGGTACTCTTGTTCTATTATGTATGCATCGTGTTCAATGTGTTTGAGGTCGTTTACCTTTTGCCTTGCACTACATAAATTTAGGTTTTCGCGAGTATCGATTTCATATTATTTCGATCCAATTTTTAGATTTGGAACACAATGGAATAAAATCAAGGTTTGTAAATAAATAAATCATATTTATTGATTGTGTTAGTTTTATTATGATGATCTCAATAATACTATCGAGCCGGCATCATTAGAACAATCATTCGTTCTTGGTTCAAAATGCAAAAAAAAATCTGATCGTTTTGTCTTCACGTAAAAAATGATCATGATAAACTCTATTTTGAGTAACTGATGCAGTGCCCTATGTACCATCAAGTGCGTATAAGGGATAAAAGTAGTACATAATTTTAGATGCATAATTTTTTTGCTGTTTTATTAGCTTATCGAAATATTCATATTATTGTTCTTATCATAAATTTCCATTTTCCACACCTAATGAAGCATACTTAAGTGCAGTGTATGTTTTTTATTTAAAATTTTTATATAATAAACACATTTACTACCACTGCTACTACTATCATCATCATCATCATTCCATACCGCTCCCTGTGTGGAACGTAACGTATGGATTCCACAAACTGTCTCCAAGCCGAGCGATCGACCGCCAGTTTCCGAGCATCCTCCCAAGTCATGTCCACGTCCCGCAGCTCTGGCTTGAACTGCCTACAGATTGTAACAGTGGACGTCCAGGACACCGAGAACCTGATGCCTTGTAAAATAGGCAAGCATGGTGGCGGCTCTCGGGAGGCATGCGTAGTATATGGCCCAGCAAGTAGAAACTCCTTGGCCGAATGACAATTGACTACTATATTAACCATTCCGGTATTTCCAGAGGGGTTTAGCAGAGGGGATAGAACGCCACGCCGCGCCACTCTGACCTGGCAAACTTATTTCCTCTACTTTCATTTATAAAATACCTATACATCTTCTTATGCACGCACGCGTTTTTCCGACTTCTTACATTACCTCTTTCAAGTACTTGATCATTAATATCACTCACGTTTCAGATGCAGAAGACATTTAATTAAAAGGTAAATATTCAGATGTTTAAAAACAACTTTCATGATTTTTTTACACATTTTAGATACTGACCATATCAGCTCCTCCTTCGATGCCGTCTTTATCTCCTCAATCGTGGGCGTAGCGTCGTCCTTTCATGGGCCTCTCAGTTTTGCAAACAGGAAAAAGTCACAGGGGGCCAGGTCTGGGGAATACGGTGGCTGCGGCGCTATTACTGTGTTGTTTTTTTTGGCCAAATATTCGCGCGCACAAGCAACGATGTGTGAGCAGGGGCGTTATCATGGTGCAAAAAAGCCAGTTTTTGTTCTTCCACAAATCGGGCGTTTCTGCGGATTGCTTCGCGCAAATTGGCGCATAACTTGCAGGTAATATTCCTTATTGACCGTACTACCCTGTGGCAAGAACTCATGATGCACCACGCCCCTGCAATCGAAGAAAACTGTGAGCAAAACCTTCACGTTCGACCGAACTTGGCGCGCTTTTTTCGGTCTTGGCTCATGCGGCAGCTTCCATTGGGATGATTGAGCTTTGGTTTCCACGTCATAACCATAAAACCCATGATTCGTCACCAGTTATGACCCTCTGGAGCACATTTGGGTCGTCACGGACCGAGTCCAACATCTCCTGAGCAATGTTAACGCGATGCTGTTTTTGGTCGAAATTGAGCAATTTTGGCACGAATTTCGCGGCGACCCGACTCATGCCCAAATCATTGGTTAAAATCGAATGCAACGAGCCAATCGATATTTTAGGTCCTCAGCAACTTCTCTAACGGTGATTCGACGATTGGCTAATACTATTTTCTTCACTTTATCAATGTTTTCGTCTGTTGTTGACGTGCTCGGGCGTCCGGCACGTTCTTCGTCGTTCACATCTTCTCGGCCCTCTGAGAAAATTTTGTACCACCGATAAACGTTGCTTTGGTCCAAGGTAGCTTCACCATATGCCACAGTCAAACATTCGGAATGCGTCCGCGCACTTTATTTTGTTTTTTCACACAAAAATTTGATACAGATTCTTTGATCCATTTTTTGGAATAGGCAAAAATCGAAGACGAGCCAAAACACATCCAAGCAAAACAGCTGTCAAAAATTAACTAAACATTCAAAATGTCCGACCTTGTCAGCATAAGTAAGGGACGTGAGTACCAACATAACGCTACAAAAAAAAAATCCAAAATCAAATATACGTAGCCCGCGGAAATTCAAAATTCGCGATACTTTTTGAACAGACCTCGTACATGTTCGCATCCTTTTTTTGGATACTTTGAATTTAATAAATGATTAAAAATATAAGACGATACAAACGATATCTAAAATGTTTGAAAAATTCATTGCTCTAATGTTAAATTCCAGGGATAAAATTAAGGAAACGTCTGTATGGGAAGCGGCCGCGAATCACGTGGAGTATGTATGCTCTTAAGATTTAAATTTGTTTGATAGCTTGACAAAATAAAACCGGAAACAATTTACGAAATAACGTTTACGGTAATTCCTTTCTAAGGGGCTAATGACACTCGGGAATCTTATATGCAATAATTATAATCAATTCCGGGTAATTATACTCATTAAGATTTGGTTGCCGTTCATTGTGTGCACCACTATTCAAACAAATATCGTATATAATATGAAGGTACTACTAATACTACTACTTTCCCTTATCCGCACCCAATGGTGTATAGAGGTCATTGGTACAACAAGTGCAGTGTATCTTGATCATTTTATTACATGAAGGTAGGATGATCAGTCTTACGCTTCCAAACATTAAATATCAATTTGAAAATCACATTTAAATAAATATTTCATCCTGACTCCCTACGGGAATCAAACCCTTGATCTCGTGCACGGTAGCTAAATGCGCTACCACTAGGCTACGAGGCGGACGGTATTAAAGCTGTTTTTTAATATTTTTAAAAAAATTTATAAAGGTTGTTTACTCTTAGTTAGGTCATGTACATAGAGGGAATGAACGATGCAAGAACGGATTAAAGAATATATCATTAGGTGCAGAAGTCGGGGAAGGCCGATAAATACATGGCATGATCAAGTACAAGTACTTGAAAGTGGTCACGTGAATAGTTAGAATAATCGGCGTGCGTGCATGAGAAGTTATATGAATGTGGAAGCAAGGGAAGTATGTCAGGAACAGAAGTGCGGTGTGGCATTCTATTCTCTCTGCCTACACCTTAGGAGAAATGGCGTGAAAATAAGTTTATTAGTTATGCCAATAAATGTAATTAATTGAAAATATTATTTTATATTATTTTGTATTTTTAAATACGACCACAACAACAATGAGGAAGTAACTTTTTGATCAGCTGCCTTGGACAAAGGGTTTGAGTTTTCATTAAACAATGGCGGTTCTATTGTTTTATTTTTGACTTGACTGAAGGCTGCCGTATTCCATGGCTATATGAAACATGACTATCATAATAAACGATATGCACCTATATAATATAATATATATATATATATATATATATATAAATTAATTACTTTCGCATAGTATACAATGGATTGCCATCTTTCTCTTGCTAACTCAGGTGCATCCCATACCAACCGAGTCATTCGCTCAAAATACAGAACAATTTACAAAAGGAGTAGGTTATATAGATCTAATTCACAATACTAACATATTTCTTAAGATGAGTGTTCTGCAAATCTTGTGGATTTATGTCACGTGTGTTTTAGATGCGTCTCAGAAAGTAAACCTCTGTTCTTTTTAAGTTATTCTCTGTCTTTAAAAAAAATTCACATTGGTTTTTTTTCAGCCTACATTAATTTATGTATTTCATATTTCAACTTAATCGTAGATTGTTTTTTTTATAGTAAAACTGTTATTTGTTGGTGAGCTTCGTTCGTTTAAAAAAGTTTAGGACCAAAGAACATTACTAATGCTATAAGTGTTGTACCTTGGACTTTTAAATATTACTTAAAAAATTTAAATAATGTTTAGATTAACTATCGGTGTATTTTCAATACATCTAATTCAAAATAAATCAGTGCATCCCAATAAGGTAACAGAAAGGCCCAACTTTCAAATCGTCAGATATTGGTTGGTAATTTAGAATGAGGGACTAGAAAGCTTAATGATAATTTAGAAACTCCTGAATCCCACAATTATAACTAAGTGTATGTTACTCATAAATAAATATGTAATAACTACTTAAAGAGAGAAAAGAAAATTTGGATAATGCAGCGGAGATAGCAAGAAATAAATTGAATGATTGATTTTAAACAACGCAGTTTAGTTTGGGATAAATAAAAAGAAACTATTTGACCGCCGTTGTTATTTAAATATTTAAAAAATGTTGTTTTAGCCCGTTTTCTTTTTTTAATACTTAAAGTATAATATTTGTAATAAAATCGTCGCACCACAGCTGAAATTGCTAAACCAACTTACAATAAAAATGCGCACTCATTAAATTTCATAGTTATATATTTTGATGAAAAAGCATTTTAGAAAATATCATTCCTAAAAGAAAAGATAAGCAAATATTTACACAGCAAATTCAAGACTTTAAGTCAGATATTGGTCGCTTGTAATAATAGTAATAGGTGTAGGAAAAATATTAATATTTCTATTAATCTATAAAAATTTAACAAAGTGTAAAATTATATTCAGAAAAAAAAATTCAGGTTGGAGAATTATGTAAAAAATTGGGAGGTTCGATTAAATGAATTATTACGTTGATTTATTGAAAATTGGTAAATTTTATTGTCGAGGCACTTATTCGATTTGGTTGACTGAGCCATTTTACACTTCGAATGTTTCCTGAGAATTGTAAACATCGCTTTCCTATTTTACAAGGTATCAAGTTGTGTCCCAGAGCGGATTTCGAAAGGTGATTATATTATGATATTATGTAGTTTTATAGACAAGTATGCCTTCATGTAATAAAATGATCAAGAGACACTGCACTTGGTGTACCAATGCAGAGCCCTATGCACCATTGGGTGCGGATAAGGGAAAGTAGTAGTAGTAGTGTTGGAGATGGGGTAAAAATTGTTGACATCATTAATTGTAAACAACATTTTGAATGTGTTAAAATACCTATGTACTTGTAAGCAAATACTGAGTTATACCCATGACAGGCATCAATCATTATTGACATCTTAACAGTGACAGAAGCTCTGGAAACGGATGTGGATTTGCAGGCATTTACGGGGCTTATGACCTTCGTGGCTTGTGTAACTTGGATTCTTTTCCTGTTTTTTTTAATGATTGACTCGAGTCAGATACCTAACAAACATTCGATAAATTTATGAATTGTATGTTTACTAGATAAAGCTCTCACATTTTTTGTTTATTCGTTTTCACACAAATTACACGGAAATAAGATTATGCGATGTGTGCAGGTACAAAGTTCTCAGGATACTTGTAACATGTCATTAGTGACCAAATAATGATACATGACACATTAAGTAGTCAGAAATGAGTAATGGGTGACATGGATATTATATTAAATTTTTGTTTTCATCTTACGCTCTCTAGTTGTAAATATTCGCCATCTTTGTTGTTGGCGGACATTAGTTTTGACACGTTCAGTTCCCTACTTTTTTTTTCAATTTCTACGATTATAACGATTCTACATTTACATTTATTTGGAAAAATTACCGAAACTTTACTAAAAAATATATGGTTTCAAAATATATGTTTGTTCCACATTTGATTTTCGGTATTTTTTTGCGTACTGTCAGTTTTTTAATTTAGAAAAATAATATCTCTATTTTTATAATTAAGAACTTAGTAGTACAAAACCAATAGTACTTGAGTTTGTAAAATGTTTTTATTTAAAAAAAAAAGTGTAAAAAATAAAAGCTTTTTACTTTTTTTAAATAACAGTAAATAGTCCTTTTTGTTTATATTTAATGCAATATAATTATGCGAGAAACTGACAATGACGACCTTCGAACAAGAACTCACTAGAAGGGGCGTTTCCATACAAATTTCTAAAAATATACGCTTCCTAGGGTTAATTTCATAACACCACTTATTATCAAATTCCGCCTTCTAAAGACTCCAGCACTACACAAAACGTGTGACGTAAATGTCTAGTGATGACGTAGATGCCTATTGATGACGCAGTGAGTGACTTAGTGGGTAACTAGACATCTCAGATACGGAGGTATTTTTCAAGTACGGAATGTCACTTCTCTGAAATTCTTGTTCGAAGCTTTTAATGCAATATATTGATGCAAAAACTACCAATGTCAACATTGTCAGTTATTTTTCCATTCTCACTTTAGGGACCAAAAATTGCCTTGTAGGTACCTATCTTTATCATTGTAGGTACCTATCTTTATCATTATATTAACCGAATATTAAACGTACATCACCGTTAATTCTTTGGATCATGATCAGTACAAATTTGTTCTGAGTCAGAAGGCAATACAAATGAAGAAGTCAAACCTCAATTTAGGTTTTTATGAATATGTTTTAATAGTAGTGGATGTCGATAATAATTATTAAAGTGTTACATTTTACTGTTTCTGAAAATGAATTAGGAACATATTTATTGAAGACAGGGAAAGCCAATATTTAAACCAGCTGGTGTAGCATATGTCTTGTCTTCAGTGAGTCAATTTTGATTATATTGATAATAATATAATTAGAAGAAAGTTATTTGATTAGTTGTTTTGTCCCGGTTTTATTTCAAAATTAAAGAATATGTAAATGAGAATGAATTTATTGTAACTCATGGGAAATGCATGTAAAATGTATTTTTAAAATTAATAATAAAAAATAAAAATATATTGATTGAATTGTTATGAATTTAGATTCCGTATTCAATATTTATCATTAAACTATTCGAGTTTTATAAAAATATACGAAAATAATATATTTTATTTTACCCTGTAATTTTATGAATATTTTTATAGCATTAATCAGTCATACTTAATACTTATACGTAAAAACGTTAAGCTTATGTATAAAAATTTCAATTTAAATAATACATGAAAAAAAATTCAATATGTTATGTGTAATGTGAGAATCATAAACCTTTTTAATTATATTTTTTTACTGGTAAGCGAATAATAATTCGGTAATGAGAATTGAAATCCTCTTATATTTAAATGAATGAATAAAAAAAATGTTACTACTACTACTATCCCTTATCCGCACCCAATGGTGCATAGGGCGCGGCATCTGTACACCAAGTGCAGTGTATCTTAATCATTTTATAACATGAAGGTAAGATGATCAGTCTTACGCTTCAGAATCACGTATGAAATGTCAGTTCAATTAAGGGATTTAAAAAAACTGCGTAGTACCCGGAGACGAATAATTTTGACTTGAAACGAATAATTATGAATATTTTATTTTATTTATTTATTGAAAGAAAAATTGTTAATAAAAAATATGTAAAGAAATAAAGTGTTAATAAAGAAAATAAAGAACATAATTATATTAATCAAAAATACATTTTTAAAATCCCACAAAAGCATAACTTGTTCTTGTCAAAAGAATGTCAGTTTGTGATTTTTTTTACCACTACTTACTACTTTCCCTTATTCGCTCCTAATGGTGCATAGGGCACTGCATCGGTACACCAAGTGCAGTGTATATTGATCATATTATTACATGAAGGTAAGATAAATAATCAGTCATACACTTCAGTACCAGTCCAAGGTATCACACATGAAATATTAATATGAAAATCACATGTAAATAAATATTTTATGTTTACCCCCTACGGGAATCGAACCCGCAACCTCATGCACGATGCACGGTAGCCAAATGCGCTCCAATGTGCTACGAGGCGGACAAATTTTATTTTTAAATGATTTTTTTTCACTTTAAAATTTTAAAATTCCATAAAAGATAAAACAAAGAAGAACAAGATAAAGATAAATATTCAAGATGACAGTAATTTATGAATGGTTGTTTTTTTTTGACATGATTAAATTAATGACATAATTTTTTTTGTTTGTAAATAAATAGTGATTTTTATTTTTGTAGGTATCATTATAATAACTACATCGATATATTTCTCCTCAATTTTTTTAATTTTTTAAAAACATTTGTCAAATTGAACATTTTTTTTATATTAGTGCCATTATCGAATTATACATAACAGGTTATGGGTATTTTAAAGTTAAGTATCAAATTGTTCAAAACCTTTTATAAAGGAAATACTAAACTTGATTTATCATCAATAATGACTTAGTAATAAAACAAACCTTTCCTTAGAGGGATGTTAATTACTAAGATTAAATTTTCTGACAATTTTGAACCCTTTCATCTCTCGTTTTTCAGCATTTTAAGTAATCCCCACAATTATGATATCAATCGTGTACGATTACATACGTATGTATACAGGACTACAAAAATTAAACATAGGTTAAAAAAAACACACCTACGACATGTGTGTGTGTTTACCAACCTTATTAGTAATTTCGGCATGCATATTTTTAAAATAATTTTTTTTACCAATTCTCGCTTATTTTCCCGTTTAATGTAATAAATTTCGACAACAATAAAAAAAAACACATTAATCTTATCTTAGTTTGTTACTGAAAATGGCATAAAAACTATTATAAGCACTAAACTTTAAAATTGTAACATCTAAAAGACGTTTTAAATCAAATATATTTAGGAATAAATTAATCCTAACTTCAATCTTAATATTTTATTTTCATTTAGTTTATTTACATCATTGGAGGAAGATTTACATACCTACATTTTGCATTGTATTTTGGGACTTCTAAGATGTTTTAAAAAAAATAATTTTTATTAATTTTTACAGTATTGTACAAGAATATAACTATAAATAGTTTTTACAGTAAAAAAAAATATTACTAAATATTTTTTAGATACGAAGAAAACTGTGGTAAAAAACTGCCTCTGTAGTTTAGCGGTAATTTAAACCTAAACTACTTGTATTTAGACTGTGTGTGAGTCAAAATAAATCAATAATAATAATAATAACAGACGAGAATAATTATTTTGAAAACATGCAGACCAATGACCAAAAAAAACATACGAAAGTCAGAGAAAATAGGAGAATTTTAAATTTTAGACTTTTTATGCGGAACTTACCGGATATAAAACTGAACGAAAATTAACTGATCTATAAACCCACTATTCACGATGTATGTACCGAATATTGCTATCTCCGAGCATGTGGAGTATGCATGGCGTCAATGCGACCGTTTCGGTAACACTGAGCGGTGAAATGGTCTCGCTGTGTGAGGGACTATGGGCTGCTCGGTGCCTACCCAGTGTCTAGTAACTTCCTGCAACCAGCAAACAGCAAACAGCAAACAGCAACTTGCGCGGGAACTTCTCCATAAAGTCAACGCGAGCATAAAAACGCACTCGGCATATTTAATTCTATATCACAATGCCTCATACACGGTGTATTACTTTGAACACATCGGTGTACTTACTTTTTAAAATGAATCAAGATTTTCTGCTGCTTTACATGTATTACTTTATTTTTTAATGAAACACGAAAATTTTCATTTATCATTCCAAATCAAATCCCTGCAAATTGATTCTACAAACTTCATCCAAGCCAAGCGATCGGCCGCCAGTTCCCGAGTTTCAAAACAAGTCTACGTCCCGTAGATCGGACGTAAGCTGCCGATGGATTGTCAAACGGTAGAGAAATTTTCGAAAACATTTAAAAAATATTATTAATTAAACCAGAAATGTAGTTTAATATAAAAAATTGTTACCGTTTAGATTTCAGACAGCTATGCAATTTTGAAATTGATACCAATTTTGAAATAAGTAGTTCACTTGGGTAGATAAAATGAGGAGTTCATGAATTTGATTATAATCAGTAAGTTTTATTATCGAAAATTATTAATCCCTTATGATTATTTTTGTCATATAAATGTAGTCACATTAGATTTTTTACTTTTTTAAACTTTTAATTCAATCTAAAATGGTATAAATGTTTGTTGTTTTTTCTGTGACTTTGCTATATATGCACATTTTTTTATTTATTTTTTACTTATTACATATAATAATTTACTTTTTTTTTTCAGATCTATGAAAATACCTCACTGGCAAATGCCCGTGCTGAGGTATTCATTTACAATACTTTTAATTAAAAAAAAAAAACATTATATTATTATATCTATGTACGCGAGTACTAACATACGAGTACTTTCAATGTTGCATATAATCTTACTTTACATGGAAAAGGTATCTTACATTTTATTGTTAATTTTACTGAAATGGATACACAAATATTATTCATTTGGTTACATTTTACTGGAGAATCAATTCATGGTAATCTGACTATAAACGTTCTCCCATTGAAATGAACCTGAGTAATATTGGCTGTCTTCGGTTTAACACTACGTACCGTTTTAATAGTAAGTAACTTGCTATAAAGGTTACACGCAGTTTGGTTCAATGGATGTTTTTCACATGTTGAGAATGGGGTTACTTAATTACAATCGCCCCCAATTACGAGAAGTGAGCACTAAGATGTGCGTATTTGCGATTTTTGGTAAAAATTATAAACTTATGAGGCAAATTAGAAGCAATAACAGCAATCTACATCTTTTCAATTAAGCTAGTTTCATAAAGGACAGTAAACTGTACCGTTTCCTGTGACGTGATAACGTCTAAAAAATCGATGAACGCCGGCTGCACACACGAAAAAGCATGACTCATTGTCACGTTCCGCCTGAGCCGAGTGTGCAAGCGAGAGCGCGGAACAAGCGATAGAGAGGCACGATCGGCCTAAGCGTTCGGTTTGTGACGCATCTATCTCTCTTCCACTCCATCGCCGATGCGTCCGAGTAGAAGGGAGACAGCAGCAGCACACAAGCTACAAAGTGAAAGTGAAATTAACGAGTGCAAAAAAATGTATAATTTATGGAAAAAAATGTAATTTTCAATTAACTCCTGCTTTGTATTATACAAAATAATGATAATTTCAGTAATAATAATTCAATTCAATTCATAAAAGTATGCTATTTTTCATCAATGTTTTCTTATGACGTTATCACGTAAAATTATCGTCCGTAAACCGACTTACAGACAACCAAAAGTTTTTTTTAAAATGTAAAGTTTTATGTAGATATTGGTATATTGTATGCTATTACAAACGTTAAAATCAAATAAAATTTGTACATTATTAGCTGTATATACAATTTATATACAAAACACATTTAGCGTGGTCTTTTGACAGACTGCACAGTTTTCTGAACGAGACTTGCAGTTTTCTGTCCCGTATACAAGTTTATCCGCCCATAAGGCTCATAATCACGGGACAGATAAACCCATAAGCATTTTCTTTTATCTCGTGCATTCTCATACCATGCCACGTATTGTTGTTACTAATGGTCTTATACTATGTATACGGGAAGTTTGGGATATGTTTATTAAAGAAAACTCACAAATCATCTTCATTATTCTATATCCGCCTCCCTATGTACAGCATGTGCATTCCACAAACTGGCTCCAAGTCAAGCGATAGGCTGCCATGTCAGTTCCCGTGCATCCACCCAAGTCAGGTATATGTCCCGCAGTTCTGACGCAAACTGCCAACGGATTGTCAGCAGTAGAAGACCAGGGCACTGAAAACCTGATGACTTGATAGTCAAGTTTGGTTATGGGTATTGTTATTATGTTTAATGTTCATTCAATGTATAATTTTGTAATATAGATAAATATCGGGTAATTTGAATTGTGTATTAGCGATAGTAATTTTAAGAGACAATTTTGTTAAAGTAACGGTAGGGTGTATGTGTGCATTTATCGTAATCATTCTATATCTGATCCATATGAAGGGCTTATGGATTTCACAAATTGTCTCCTATCTAAGCGATAATCCGCTAACTCTTGTATCTTCCCCTAGTTTCTTCGCAATCAATATATTACTAAACTAACTAACCATCACGCCATTTCTTCGAAGGGGTAGGTAGATAGGATAATACGCCACACCACTCTGTAAAAAAAATCCTTGTTTTAAGTTAGTCTAATTATAATTATAGCCAAAACACAAAATTTAATTAATGGACTCCTAGAAAATAGACGCACCATATTCAATTTTACTTACTTATACAAACTGTTAAATAACTAAATTTACTCAATAGAATTGGTTGTGTACAAAACCAAAATAAAAAAATACATTTAATAGGGTTGGGTCGAATCCAGAATTTCCTCAAATCAGAATCTCGAATCCAAATCTCAATTTTATCTCGAATCTTGAAATCTAAGTTCTAATCCTAAAAGGAAATATCCATCGGCAGCAAAGTTTTTTTTTAATATGCAAAAAAATTGAGTGATTTTCATATATGAATATTTCATGTGTGATACCTTGGACTGTTTCTGAAGCGTATGACTGATCATCTTACCTTCATGCAATAAAATGATCAATATACACTGCACTTGGTGTACCGATGCACCACTGAGTGCGGATAAGGGAAAGAAGCAGTAGTAGTATATTTTTATTGCCGTTTGTTTCCGTCTTGTTTCTCTCACTTAGGAAAATTATATAATCACTTATTCATAAAAGTAAGTAAGATTACAAATCGTAACAAAATTCGTAGGAAGGTAAGTTACAAAATAATCTTATTTATTTATTTCATATGTAACTTTTTTTTTCTTAATGAAATTCCTCGCTGGTAATTATTTAAGATTATTTTATTTCAACGTAGATCTTTGTCGTCTGAAATTTGATATGGTAATACAGTTTTTGTGATACAAATTACGTACACGAAAACACTTATTTACGTCCACATTTTGTCTAATTTTGTTATTTAAAAAATATTGAGAGTTAAATTATTTTTAAAGAATCATTTGAAACAACTCATTTTTGTGGGCATAAATTTTTTGTGGTGATATCTGTATCATTATTATAATTATTCACAACTTTAAAATTTTTAAAAATAAAAACAAGGAAAAATTGAACTTAGCAATGGTGTTTTCGTAAAATAATGCCAAGTGATACATATTTGGGGGATACTTCACAAAGCGTGGTAGAGCTGTCAAAATTCCACAAAAGGTTTTTACTCTCTGGATTATAGAGGTACAGCATAGCATGGGCAAAGCTATGATTGGTTGGATTTAAAAATCTTAACCTACGGTATAAATTTCGCTTTTAAATAGCTATTTGATTTTAAATTATTTTATTCAGCCTAACCTATCTTAACCTACTGTATAAATTTCATAACCTATTATAAAGGATATTGCTTTTAAATAGCCATTTGATTTTAATTATTTTATTAAACCCAACCTATCTTAACCTACTGTATTAATTTCATAACCTATTATCTATGGATTTACCATAGACTAGTCCTCATAAAAATTACCACGCTGAATTATGCCCCATATTTGTGTAATAAATAATGACATTTAGTAAAAACTTTTTTTTTCATAAAAACATTCAATATAACGAAAATAAACTTATTTTAGATTTCAAATTAGGTAAAATTACATTGACAGTTGTGTGACAATTATATATAATTATATTTTCGCTATGTTCAATATATATGTCAGTATTGTCAGTACGTTTTTTCTTTATTTGTGTACATTATGTAAGTAGGTACCCATAAGTATATTTTTCACGATACTTTTGCGGGGGATTAGGTAACTTTATTTGTACAATAGGTAACTAAAGTATTAGAATATTATGTAAACTAACAGAACAGAGCGTTCCACCTATTGAATAAGTATAATAACAAAATTACTATTAGAAAGGTATTTTCTTCTTCTTCTTTCGCAACGTTCACTCTAACTTAGAGCATGTGGACATCATTAGATCCCTCCTAGATAAATGCGATATTCATTTGAAAATGTGAGTGAAACACTGAAACACGGTTTTTCCTTACCGTCACACACTCAAGCATAATTTATTTTGAAAAAAATGTAATAAATTCGTTGAAAAAAACAGAAAAATAGCTAATTTCTTACAAAATACCTACTTTTAAAGCTCAAGGGAAGTAGGTATGGATGTATCTCGTCATAAAAATCGATTTTTCTAGATTCGATAGGTATTCTAAATATCTACATTGAAAGAAAAATCGCCAGACCAATATAATATAACGTATCGAAAATTCAAGTCGATGCAATTTTTTTGGCAGATACATTTAATCGATTTTTTCCATAAATGTTACCTAGTCATAATCGATAAAAAAGCATTTACTGGCAAACTTTAGATAAACATGCATAGATTCTCACTAAATTTACTGACGTATCTATACTACATTAGTGACGCATATATTTATGACGATTATCGGTAAAATCACTTTGATAATTTACAGATTATAACCATCATATTAAACGCGTCTTTCGAACCTAAGAGGCTTGCACTCCACGTCTCAAGGTTGGGAATATTTTTACTATTGTTTTTATTGTATTAAAAAATTTTTTTTGCGATAGATCAAATATAATGTACTTAAATGTGCAGTTTAACTACTGATAAAAATCCAATTTAATTTAGGATTAAAATACACGGATTTTGATCTGTTCAAAGGTTGTCTTTTTTGGGCAACTTACCATATTATGCGTATATATTTTTTTGCAAAATTAGGCAAAACAGACTTTTTGCAAGATTCAATTATATTATTATAATCCCACTGACGTCATTTTAAATTTTTGAAGAACTTATTGAGCATAACATATAATTAGTTGGATTTAGGTAAATTTTTTTAGAAAGGCCGAGAAAGACATGGCATGATCAAGTGCAATAAATACTTGAAAGTTGACGTGTGAATAATCGGCATGTGTGCGTGAGAAGATGTATGTAGAGGAAGCGAGGGAAGTGTGCTCAGACAGAGTGGTATGGCGTACTATCCTCATTGCCTAATCCTTCGGGGAAACGGCGTGATTGTTAGTTAGTTTGGTATTATTGTATTTATTTCACAAAATTATGGTATGATTTTGTTGGAATGAACTATGATTCTCCATAGCGTGTATAAATAGCAATAAAATTTATATATTAATTTTATAAGATTTACAAAATAACTAATAACTCTATTAAACAATATTTTCTCAAGAAAAATAATAATTCTAGTATGTCTAACTTGGTGTCTGTTGCAGTGAATCCCATATAGTAAAAAACATACGATATTTACATACGAAATATTATGCACATCGAATATTTTTTTATATTTTTAAGTACTTTGTACTACTAATAAAAAATATAAGTTTTTCTAAAAAACATTTATAGAGCGGATTATTCGCGATTAAATTATTTTAACTAGTATAATTCTGAAGTTGTCGCCAAGGTTAGGTTTTTTAGAATTTAATTACGTAAATGGAACACAGAAGACGTCATAATTTCGAGGATCAGAATATATAAGGTATTTTGTATTCCTAGTAGTCATCTAGGTATGTCAGAACTTTTCAGTCTGGGGTACGTGAGGCCTTGAAGAGACACAAAATCTGTACTTATTAATTCCAAATTAGCTCCTATATGAAGCATACGTAGTCCACAAATTGTCTTCAGGCTCTTTAGATGCCTTTCATCCACTGTGAATTATGTCTCAAGACACTATCAACCAATTTTACTGGCCTTATATATTTTATTCCTGTTTTTTGAGTGCTATGTCCTTTGAGATTTGTCACAAATTATTTTTTTTTAAACAACATTTTGAGTGAGTCCAAATACTTTTAGACAAAAACTTACGCCATTTTAAAGTATATTGGCAGATAAGGATATCAAATACTAGGTGAAATGAGGAATGTTGTAATACATCAAGTGGCCACTTAACCCAGCCAATGACAGGTCATAAGCCCTGTAAACGCCTAGATATTTATATTCCCTTCCAAACTTCTTGTCTCTGTTGAGATGTCAAATTTCAATTTTTTTTGTCACTTTTCAAATTTTATTTTATTTTACTTATTTATTAAGTGTAACATAATAAACTTAAATCTAGATCACGCCAAACAAGTTTCACTTATTTTCTATGAAAATATATATGTTTTATTTTATATGAATCCAAACATCTGACCGACATGCGACAGTTGAAGTGTCAATCTTTATTTTTTAGACGAGTCCGGATACTGTTAACATTAATTTAATCATTAGTTGTTCTATTCTGGATCTTTGTCACGCCATCCCGGAATTACCCTTTGAACCGAAATCGACTATTTTTATAAAAAATTAACATATTGAAGAAAAATATCACTATTTATTTGTATAGTTAGAGCATAATCAAAGATATTCGTGCAAGCAAGATTGCATCCTATCTAGAGAAAAGACGATTACCACAGAACGTGATAAACGTCTGGTCTGATTTAGACGGTTTAGACGGATTTTGAACGGGTGGTGGCCCAGTGGTAGCGTCGCGGTCTCTGAGTCCAGAGATCGTCGGTTCGAATCCCCACTTCGACACGACTCGATTCCTATTTCAAACACAAGCCGCTTAGGTTTTATTGGAAATAGTATTTGCAAATTGAAATATGTGCAAATATCATAAAATTGCATAGATTTCTTTTTCTTTTTGTTAAGCATAACAAATTGAAGATTCATCTTCAGGCGTTTCCTTGTAGGTGATATAATTCGGTAAGAATCTCACTTGCAATCATAAAGATTTCTGCTAAAATGCTTAGCAGTTTTCTCAATGGATGACAGAGTGTTCACATGTGAAGCGTCGCGCCATTTAACTGTATATTGGCTGATATGGATATCAAATACTAGGTGAAATGGGGAATGTTGTAATACATCAAGTGGCCACTTAACCCAGCCAATGACAGGTCATAAGCCCTGTAAGCACTTGGATATCCATATTCCCTTCCAGATTTCTCGTCTCTGTTAAGATGTCAAATTGTGATTTCTTTTTCATTAAAAAAAATATATGTATGAGTAGTAAGCAAACTTCGTTTATTTAGTATTAAATTCATGGATACTTTTACTTTAAAAGATGCACAATTTTTAAAAATTATAAATGAATAAATTGTGTACCGTATCTTGTTTAGTAGGCCTTCAATTTACCCAACTGCATGGGTACACCGGGCTTTAAACAAAAATTTGCTTAAATATGGTGTGGGTTGGAATAGAATTACAAAACCAAGTCCAGGTTCTTTAGCCCGAAGGCATCTGTGGACATTCCTAACGTATGATTTCAATGCCAATGAAACTTTCTAACGAAATTGACGTTCAAGTTCGCCCCCCCCTCCCTCCCCCCCCCCGCCCCCGCCCCTAGAGTATGCGGTATTTGGTATTTCGTATGCCCGAATAACGAGCTGCAGGCTGCAGGCCTCGTGTGTCGGGAGAACCGTAAAGTTAATATTATGAACGGCCAGCTGATGATGAAATCCACCACTCAGATCTACTAAAAGGGAGTTGGTATAAAATAATATAGGACAAGTTTATAGTTAAGTTTTATTTTATTTATTCTAATAAGAACCGGATGATTTATAATGCGCCGTTTTTAAGGCGCTTTTTAAAATTGGCTATACATGGAGTAACAAAACTCGTAGTACAACCCGAACACTGGTGAATCTACATCATATTTGGTGTTGAATGTGTAATATTATGACTTGTGAATCTGAGCTCGAAAAAAAATTTTTGTAAAAGTACCGCAGATAAAGAAAAATTGCACAAATTCTTATTAAAATGCGGTTTTTTTTTATTTTGTTTTCTTAAAAAATCATATTAATTTGACTTAATAAATTATATTTGAAAAATTTGAAAAATTAACTTCCTACTCAATTTTCTCGAAAACTATGGGACAAATCAAAAAATTTTATTCTACAAAATCGACTCCATTTATTATGTAGATTCACTGGTTTCCCGCTTGTACATCGAGTTTTGTTTCACCATGTATTCTTTATTTTAGAACTAACATCTTTTAACTGTTATTTTGTACTTGATAACTTTTAGTATAATCCGATTGTATCCAACTGCACCGGTAAACATGACGTCATAATACTATACAGGTAAATATACTAACACATTCACAGTAAGAATCGTAACACTATTATTCGCTAGAAAGAAAACCAGAATTCAATCGAAAAATACGTTAAATCGATGACCATAAAAAGCCCAAGTATATTACTGATTAATTTCGAGATATCAAACATAATAGAATATAAAATGTAATGTAGCAACTAACTACAACTTTAAACTGCTTTTTAAACGTATTTTCTTTGTAAATAATCGCCTGTTTTTAAATGGTAATTACTTCACACGGTTATAAAAGACGAATTTTACAAGTTGGTAAATAATTGAGAGAAATTTACATTATCTTATACGTCAGTCACCAAAATGTAAAAATAAAGAAAACGACGTTTAATTTTATGATTACAAATGCCCCTTTTTCGTCATCTTTAAGGGAATTCATCGCATTTTAATAGCACACGGAATTTATGAACCGGTTTAGTCCAAAACCAATTTAAAAGTCAAAACAATTTTCAAATAACTGTGAACCAGAAATATTAGTTCTGTTAACCGGTTGGAAAACTAAAAAATCCATAAAGACAGCTTTTATTAACCAGGTTTTTATCTTTCGTAGATACCTACCTAATATTTTATGTGAAACTTTCTACAAGCTCATTCCTAATTTAGTATGATTTAAATATTATAAATTGATAAGAGTAATGAAGCAGTTCATTACTATTAACAAGATATTCATTGTCAAAATAAATTTAAGTTTTTTTTTATTTCACAGATTTTCAAATCTTCTTCTTCTTTCGCCACGTTTGCTCCTATGTGGAGCATGTGGACATCACTAGATCCCTCCAGAAAACCCTATCACCAGCTAGCTCTCTCGCCTACCCCTACGCCAGGCCCGCATCTATCAGCTCCACCGAGTACACCCGTAGGATGGTCATCGACGGTCTGCCAGGACAGCACGATCCTGCAGGCGTAAAGAAGAGGAAGCTCGGGTTCAGGCTATCCCGAGGCATCCGGAGTGCCCAAGCCAGGTCCATCGCCGCATCTTCACGTCTGCAGTTATTGGAGGTTGCTGCGTCCGTTCCCGAACGTCAGCGTTGGTTATGAAGTCAAACCACCACCTAGTGTCCTTTTCAGACACTTGTTCTCAACTCAACAAGCGAGCATTCTGAGCTTTTGTGAGGTGCCAGGATGCACATCCATAAAAGAGCACCGGCACAATGCAGGAGTTATAGAGTCGGATTTTGTTTTGACCGAGTAAAAACTGGAATACCAGACAGCACGCATCGTGCTTTTGATTTGCGATTTTCAAATCTTTTAACGGACTACACAACAACACATAAAACTCGCTAAGATAAAGCAAAGTGTTACATTGCTAACATATCTACCAGTAATTTATATATTTATTCGCTTTTTACTTTCACTCAAGTTATAATATAATTTTATGTTAGGATCACGCATAGTTTAGTAGAATAAGACAACTTACCATCGCATACGTAAAGAGGATGAGAAAGAAGATCAATGAAAGCCCCACCCCTTTCCCTAGACTGCTTTAAAGACTATTGAGTCTTTTTTCAGTCCAGCCAACTCTACCGATTTTTTCAACAAGCTAAACCGCGATTTAAGATTGTTAGTGTGATAAAAATACGGATGAATTTACGATTATGTACGCGAACAAATGCTTTCATTGTACCCCTACCACCGTCTCGGCTTACGTATTATAATTGTCATTGTTTCCATCACCCAAACCAACCAGAGTCGGCCCAAATTAACAGTGGCAGGGATGTTAGTTTCTACCCCGATCATTATTTATTAGTAATTACAACCACCCGTGTGGAGACCAGTATCCCGCCTCGCCAGGCCTCCCATCCCAGACATCCACCCGTGCATCCGCGGTCAGGGTCTCAATGGAGGGGGGATTAGGGAAAAGAGGGGAGGGGACAGAACGCATGTGTGCATCTCACACCATCATCCTATCATCCTATCTGGCAGACACTATTTCATACGTCCCCTGCCGTACCTTATCACAATACCTATCCAAAGACCATCCTATCCTTACAAAAGACACAATACAACCGAGTATGGGATATAATTTGAGACCTCCACGCACGCACACACAAACAGCCCGGGACGGGCCGCCCGTGCAAAGGAAAGAAGATCAGTATAGTGTCATCATCATACCATATCCGCTCCCTATGTGAAGCGTATGGAATCCACAAACTGCCTCCAGGCCAAGCGATCGGCCGCCAGCTCCCGTGCATCCTCCCAAGTCAAGTCCACGTCCCGCAAACTGACGACGAATTGTCAACAGTGGACGACCAGGACGCCGAGAACCAGATGCCTTGTAAAATAGGCAAGCATGGTTAAGGCTCTCGGGAGGCATGCGTAGTATATGGCCTAGCCAGCCGAAACGCCTTCGCAGGATGACAGTAGATACCAAGGGTTGCTGTGTCTGTTGCCTCATCTCTGTGTTCCTTACAAAGTCAAACCACCGCACACCTAAAATTCTTCTAAGACACCTATTCTCAAAATTCAGAAGTCTGCTATCTTGGGCCTGGTTAGGTGCCACGATTCGCAGCCATAGACGAGAACAGGTGTGATACAGGAGTTATAAAGGCGGAATTTTGTTTTAACCGAGTAAACATCCGATCTCCAGACAGCTTTCATACTGTTGAATGCGGCGCCCGCTACTCCAAGCCGCACTCCCAGTTCTTTCTAAACTCGGCCGTTTTCTGTCATGTACGCTCCCAGGTATTTGAAGCTCTCGACGACTTGTCCCGACAAAGCCAGGGGGATCCGGGCATCTTGACACAAGCTGTTATACATGACATGGGTTTTACCAATCTTGTCAATATAGTGTAGGCAGGAACTATTGTAAGACAACATTGAAAATATATCACAGGTAAACTAAACATCTTGATGGCTTAGTACGGCTATGACTTTACATATTCGCTAACTTCATTTATTACTTTTCCTTTCGTCTCCATACAAATTCTGTCGCAAACTACCGAATGAAGTTCTAGCAATATTGCGTATCTATTGGAAGTCATGCTGTGCTAGCCCCCGTTTCATTATATTGCTTATTTTCTGGTTTTTGTGTGTGAGTACCTAATTATTTACTGACTCTAAATAAATATATCACTGTGGTGCTACTTTTTAATAATTTAAACGTTGCGACCACATGATGTGAAACAAATTGTTTTTAACAAAAAGCTATTCTATGCAATAAGTGCCAAGTAAAAACTACCCGAATATTTACTAGTAATTTAGTCGATAATGCTTATCTCAGCCTTGCACTCTGCTCTAATTTCGATATTTGTACACCTATCATACATAGTCTTACCACACATTCGCCTGAGAGATCGCATTTCAACTGCATTCAATCTACTCTAATGGAGCATGGGGGACTGCATCGGATCACCAGCGATCTTGATCACCTTTATTACGCTTCAGAGCCAGGACTAATACGAAACAGTAAATGTAAAATTCAAAAAACTGTACAGTCTGTCAAAAGTCACGCTAAACACGTGTATTTTTTAAGCGCAATCGTATGTACGTGTATCGTACACAGAAAATTGTTAATGTAAATACGTTATTTGTTTTTTTAAGTTTTTAGTATTCAATATACCATTATCTACTTAAACGTTTACATAAAAAAACGTTAACTTTCAGGTCAGCCAAACGTCGCGTCGCGGCCATTCAATATTTCATACAGTTTCGTTGTATACGGGACAGTTTTCGAACTGCACAAGAAACTGTACAGGTTCTTATCCCGTATAAAGTGGGCTTTAGGAATGCAGACTTTGAAAGAAAATGTATGTGCGATTTTAAGAAAAGGTAATATTAGATATAGTGTACAACATTTTGGGCGTGTTCAAACACTTGTACACAAATCTGGATTTATCCCAAGACGGGAGCAGGTATATATTTCATTAATATTGACAAATGACTTCATTTTTTAATAAATACTTATATACATAAATACTTAACTTCAATATCAATGCATAGATGGAGCTATTAACGCGCTCGTGGATAATTCTCGATTCGTAACATATATACAAAATAAAAAATGTTACCTGGTGTGGATATTCGCTAAAAAAGCGGAATAGGAATGTGTTGTAGTACATAAAATGGCCATTTAACCCAGCCAATGACAGGTCATTAGCCCTGTAAACGCTCGAGTATCCATATTCCTGAATTTGAAAGAATTCTACCTCATCTCTGTAGGGATATAAAATATAAAATGGTGTTTTACAGCATGATTCATTACAAACTAAGATCGAAAGTGTATTTGACCGAATGGTGAAATGAAATATTTTACTGGTAAATTAGCATTTTTCTTAGTTTTTGCTTTAAGCGACGCGTTAACCCAGAAACCAGCGCATAACATGGAAGTGTACGAATCTTTAGATAATATAATTTAATGAAAGTTGGCCTACTTTTTTCGTCTCGGAATTTGTAAAAGATGTGAAAGTCTTTTTTTGCAAATGTTAATGGATATCGGCAACAGGTCAGTCCCGCTATATCAGGTTTCATTAATGAACAAAAAATGTATGTATAACAAATAAACACCGCTGTTATGATTCGAAATACGATTTATTATTGATATTATGATGGTTTGGGGATTAAAATGATGCTGGCAATGTCTGGATTATTTTACTAACTAAATAACTGTTCCATATTGTATGTTTTAGCTTTTTTCTGTTATTAATAATATCGTCCACCTCGTGGTGTATCGGTAGCGCTTTGGGCTGCCATGCATTAGGTAGCGAGTTCGATTCCCGGTAGGGTCAATATGAAATATTGATTTGAATGCAATTTTCACATAAAATTAATTCGTATGTGATGGCGCTGAAGCGTAAGTCTCACCTTGCTTTTGCGATCAAGATTCGCTGCACTTGGTGTATCAACGCAGTGCTATATGCACCATTGGGTAACAATATAACATTTTAAAATTATACCCTGCAATAACAGATCATAGACTGTAAATGTCACATTACCGAAAAACTAAACTTTTTGAAGAATTCGCCAACTGAGCAGAAATTTGTAGCGGTAGGTAAATAATCATGACGGCACTTGCCTCTCAATATTATTCTACCATTTTACTCACAAAATATTCGTATATAATTACGTTGTTTATAGTCCGTGAAAAGGGGCAATCAAGTACTTCAAGGTATAACTGAGAATTCAGTAATAACTGAGTAAGCTAGCACCCAATTCTCGCTCTACATACAAAGTTATGCCGAATATAGGACGCTTAACAGCATTTGATATAGCTACATAATAAGTATGCATTCTTAATTTGCTAAATATTTCAAATCGTGAGAAATAGCTGAAAAGCTGAACCCACAACAGAAAGTTTCCGAGTTCGATTCTTCAGTAAGTTCTCAAAGAAAAATTCAGTGATAATATTAAAATTGATTGGAGTTTTGACGATATTGTTAGATGTAGAAAAAGTGCGCTACGCAGGACATTATATGTACGAATATGATACCTACCATCGAAATAAATACCCAAGGAAACAAAAAATCGGATTTTCTGCTTTTAAACATTGTACATTATATTAATTTACGTATTATTATCACAAATTGTATTATTTTTACCGAATTTCCAGTCATTTTTGAGAGATATCTTTCACGGAGATGCTTTAAGAGTAAAGTATCGTTTACAAAAAAATTTCCTTCATCTTTTTCGATGACAAATAAACCTAACTAACTAACCATCACGCGATAGGATAGAACGCCATACCACTCTGTCCTGACATACTTACTTTGCTTCCTCTACATTCATACATGTTCTCGTGCATATACGCCGGTTATTCCGACTTTTCACATGTCCTCTTTCAAGTACTTGACGTACCAAATAAACCTCCAAATAAATAATGCTTGTAATAGTGAAAACTACTATATTACTAATACTTATAGTTGATTTTACTACTTAAATGATATCAAATATGATCAACGCTGTCTTTTATTGTCAACTGTAATCAATAGTTACAGCAAAAACTGTTTGTATTTTTTGCTACAGATCTGATTATAAAGATACAACCGATTATAAAGCTATCATTCGACTTTTAAATTAAATAGATACTTAATATTAACCGGATGCCCATTGCATCTGTAACGCTAATCACTTTCTTTGTAAGAAAACAGGTTACTCGAACAAGATACTATAAAACTATCACTGAATTTTTAGCCAATTTTTTATAGATGTATTCATAGGATATGTTAATGATATACGCGAGGAATTGGATCAAGTTCTCGGTCAAATGAGTATTTATAGTACTAGTAAACAACACACAATAGTCGGAATCGATGTACAATAATATTTTTTTTGGTAGGGACTCGCTACGCATATTGTTTAAATCGAACGGGTGGTGGCCCAGTGGTAGTTTCGCCGTCTCTGAGTCTAGAGATCCCGGTTCGAATCCCCACTCCGCCACGACTTGATTCCAGAAGGGATAGTACCATAACTCTTCTTCTTCTTATTTCGCCACGTTCGCCCCTATGTGGAGCATGTGGACATCATTAGATCCTTCCAGGAGACCCTGCTAGCTCTCTCGCCTCCTCCCACGTCGGCCATCAGCTCCGCCGAATACATCCGTAGGATGGTCATCTACGGTCTGCCAGGACGGCGGGATCCTGCAGGCGTAAAGAAGAGACAGCTCGGGTTCAGGCTCTCCCGAGGCATCCGGAGTACATGCCCAACCCACGTCCAACGCCGCATCTTCACGACTCCAGTTATTGGAGGTTGCTGCGTCCGTTCCCATAACTCACTGGACCACAAAGAACATCGTAAATAAAATTAGTGTCATAAAAGTTTCAATACGCAGGAAAAGATATCGAAAGTCTCACGCTTTGAACACAAACTTTTAGAAAAACGTTATTACATTCCGCCTCGTGGCATAGTGGTAGCGCATTTGGCCACAATGCAAGTGGTCGCGGGTTTGATATCCTTAGGGGGTCAACATGAAATATTTATTTATTTTCATGTGATTTTCATATTCAGATTTCATGCGTGATACCTTGGACTGGTACTGAAGCGTAAGCGATCATCCTTCATGTAATAAAATGATCAAAATACACTTGGTGTACCAATACAGTGCCCTATGCACCACAAGGGAAAGTAGTAGTATTACATTCTAAACATTAAAACGGTAAGTGCCAGACAAAAAACCGTGGGTACCTAAATAAATTTTCTTTCGGTTTATACTCAAGAGGTCCTAACAGGGTTTATTTTTAATAAATTTACATAAATGATGTTCGAGATGAGTATTCTATTGTGTAGGTAAAAAGAATAGAGTAAAGAAGAATAAGAACTATGTACGTAGAAAGTAATGAACAAACAGGAAAATTTTAAGGACACCAGTCAGGTATTAATTATTTATTGTTATGACGATTTCCCAGTAACCGAGTACTTATGAATAACATTTAGTTTTCAAAGAAACGAATATTTCTTGCGTAGAACTTATATAGAATCACGACTAAGAATTTCTGTAGATATGCATTATGCATGATGCAAGATATACCTACTCTTATTAACTTATCTAACTATTAGAACTCCGTTAAAATTAAACCGTTTTGTTGTTTTATTTAATGCAAAACGTAATTGTTTGTAATAATGACTTTGACTTTACACCATACAATATATAAACACTGACAAAATAATTAGGTTATAAACCTAGTTCTTGTTTTCAAAACAACAATGGTATTTGAGAATATAAGTACGCCACATAATAATTATCATATTTACGCACGTTTCATCAAATACTTATTTAGCATTATTCGACTAAATGATGAAATCAAAAAAATTGTCAAATGTCTTTTATTACAACAATAGGATTTTTAACCATTTTAATATTTCCCATGAATGGTATACAGAAAGTGTACCTATAAAACGACACACCATTTAATCCTACCAAACTGCCTTCTAGAATACTAGAATACAAACAAATACTTTTGAAGATTCTAAATACCTTGAAAATATTAAGGCTTCTTGACGATCTGAAAATATTATTAATGAAAAAGAATTGCGTTTTATGTAAAAATTTTTGTAGGCATAAACGGTTGGCATTTGTTAATGTTAATAACATGATAAAACAATCGGCTAGAATACAATAGATACTATTTAAAAAAAAACGTAGATTTACACACAGAATAATAATTTCTTGTCATCCATGACCCATATTGTTATTGCATCCATATTTTTTATTAAAAAAACTAAAGTCCTTTTGACTCCACACCCTTACAACTGGTTTCCTTCTTTCTGGCACAGTTATTTTCAATAATTCAAAAGGCGCCTCGAAATAGTAATATTTGGGTATTTCATAGGAACGATTATTTTAAAAAAAAAAATCAGTAATGGTGATTTTAAGAAATCAACTATAAATATAAAAATATACGATAATCCGAAGGCGTGTAGACTTATTATAGTACATAAATGTGTGTAATAACTATTTCTATTCCTCTTAATTCATAGATAGAGATAGGTATGTGTGGGTACTTATTATGCTTGAAAGTGGGCATGTAAGAAGTCGGAAAAATCGACGTGCGTGCATGAGAAGATGTATGAATGTGGAGGAAGCAAGAGAAGTGTGCCAGGACAGAGTGGTGTGGCGTTTTATCCTCTCTGCCATCGCCTTCGGGGAAATAGTGTGATGGTTAGTTAGTTAGTTAGGTACCTATTACTATTATACGAATGCAATATTTTGAGCTCTTTTCGCCTAGTACGACAAAATAGTTTTATATCGATAAAAGGTTAAAACTTTTCGGTAGGTTGCCTTTGCAAATTAGTTTGGCAGGACTATATTAACAAATAACAAGGAAAACAGGATAACAATTTATTGTAATTTTGTACATATAGAATAGCTTGGAATTCCTAACCGGCATGTCAATATGGCATGTATTTATCGTGTAGTAATACAATATAATTGTGTATTTTGTGGTAAAGTAATGTGTGCCTGTCAGATATGTCAGTATTTCGCGGAATATTTTCGGTGGTTAGCACTGATGTAACTACAAACACAAAACCCCCTGAAAATCGTTGTTAAATTGGGAGATAACCCACAAACAATACATAGAAATCCTTGACATTAAACTTAAAACGATATTTTTTAGCTAAATTATACAGTCTACCAAACAAATTTGTTTTTACTGTTTGGACTAGTCTTAAAAAAACGACTTCTTAGGCTTACAATCATAATCGTGAAATAAGCCTAATCCAAGTTTTACGCGTAAGATGTGAATTCAATAACATTGATTCGAGGGACATAGTTCAGGTTCCAACTTAGATAAATTTAATAACTGTGACTTTAAACCTTAGACCGAGCTTGCATTTGGCTCTAAACGCAGGATTGCGATCAATTTTATGATAGATTATCCTTGAACCTTTTAAAAAGTTTTTTTGCTACATTTTCTTTTAAAATTTAACAGATTCATTTGCGAATACAGAGGTTGTACAGTCCATCAGTATTTTTTGTAAAGTATTGCAAATCGATGCAATTTGGAGATGGAAGTCCAAATTACTTAATTAAAATAAGTATATAGATTTATTGAGGGATTTTAAAGTATCGATAAACCGGTATCGCCGGCTTACGTATTATAAAATTACCGCTGATTTGGATTTAACTCACATGCATTATTTAATTTAAACAAACCAAAACGGGTTCGTAGTAGTTTAATAGTGGTTATTACACAGATGTAGGGGAGTTACGAGTATTTCTTAAACAAATTTAACCTCCCTTCAGTTGTAACATTGGACAGTTTTGCCTTCAACAAGTGGCGAAAGAGGGATAAGTTTGTGATGTGATAAGTTGTGAAAAATGACCAAAGCCTGAACCTACTTTTACCATCGAAACTCCTTTCTGAACCGACCTCAATAAAAATAATTATTAGGCTTTAACGCACAGTTTGTCAGTTAATTTTGGAGTTGTGACCACCATTAAAATTTCGAAAGCTAAATTTAAAAAGATGACATTGTATTTGTTCTTTCTTTACAAACCTGGGTTTTCCTAGTAAAGATTTTACTAATCCTTTGATACGCACATTTATTGATCGCTGATAATATTATTAATACATAAGATAATGTTTGAATGAATTAAGTTTAGATAGATAAAGCTTGCTAAAAGTAAAACAGGGACGATTTGGATATAGGTACATAGATCGGATGAATGGAAAATAATAAACACGTTTTCCTTTTTTATTTTTATTACTTTTTGCACATAAATAGTAATTTAATGCAGTTAAACAAAAAATATTTACATTCTCTTCTAAATTATATACAAACATTCAATCTCATTCACAAATTGTATACCATTTTTGCTTCATGCTTTGGATTTAAATATGCTAGAAAGAAATAAATCAAAAGGGAATAAAATGATTTTTAAACAGTGTAACTAAAAATTAAATGTAATAGTTTTTAAAATTCCAAGGTATATTAAAAAACTAAATCAATTTTTCATGACACTCATAAAGGTGATATTTAAATATTATACAAGATTTGATAAATCCACCCATGAAATATTAAAAATGTCATTTTACAGGATTGAAAGATTGAATATATAAGTTAGTTTGCTTACTATTATGAAAGAATGTTATTAATATATATAATATATTGAATTTGTTCTCTGTTTATACATTTTCTTTTGATTGAGAATACTCTTTATTTTTACATGAAGTCTGCAACTTTATCTTAAACTTACTACGTTGACTACACACATAAAAAATATATAAAAAAGAAACACTAGAGATAATATAATATACCAACAAATACTACTTTCCCTTATCCGCACCAAATGGTGCATAGGGCACATACATTGTAAGGGCAGAACATAGGTGATATCTTTATGCAGGTTAATTTTTAATAACAAGCTCTTAGATAACATAATGTCAGTGATTTAAAAAAAAAATCAATGATAAAGGCACCGACTACATTGCTTTGTTGCATTTCCTATAAGGCTCAATTTAAAAACAAATAAAAATTGTAAGTAACAGCATATTTTTAAATAGTTGATGCATTATAATGCATACTCGTATATCGTATTATTTTGTGTATTCTACACCCAGCGCTTCGATTCTGTAAGTGTTTTTAAACTACTGCGCATACGATTTTGTACTGAATTCGTATGCGCTGAAGTGTCTAAAACCTTAGAGAATCGCACCGCAGATCGGAATATTCATTTTCTTTTTTGGGGTGAAAAGTCTTTAACGGGTAATAGGGTAGACCGAGGCTAAACGAATCACTTTCAAAGTTTTTTTTACCTAGCACAATAACAATAACAACAAATAAAGTAAATTAAATTACTTGGTGACTATTTCCCGAACAAAAAAGAACGAGAACTTTCTGCAGAGATTCCACCTTGGATTGCGCTTAAAGATATTTTGTTTTGTAATTACGAGGCATCCTAAAATAAATAGAATCAGGGTACTAAGTATGCACAAAACATTTGGAGTAACGTGCCGCATATAGTCAATATGCGAATAGCCAACGCGTGACATCCTAGACATGAAAACAAAACGCACGCTAAATGGCATCACAAACAAACACAAAGTTGTTTATAATTGACCAAATCATCCAAATTAATTCATTCGGAGTATACATCTACAGCGGCTATTTTTGTACGGTGACTCTCACAAATATGGCTTCAAGAAACTTTCAGTGAATATATTTTCAGGCATATCTTTAGTTTTCGGCTGCAATTCAATAACTGTTTTGCTGCGATCGCCTTGTGATCCGTTTCCTATAAATCGACGCCTCCTACGTATAATATCGTAAACCACAAATCGTCGATTTTGAGTTTTTGGTGGGTTTCGTCTGTATTTAACTATATCTTTAATTCTACCAAAACAAAAAAAATATTTTGCCAATAATAAGGGCTTTTTTGGGGCGTATTTGGTCGTATCTACAACCAATGCATACGAACGAAAATATTTTCAAATGCTCCTCCCGTAAAATCGCATTATGTGGGTTACGGTATTATATACGTAGGAAGCGTCGAAATGTTGCCCGCTCCGTTAATGCATTAACTAAGGATCTGTTATGCTATTTGTGGTATTGCGGCTTATCGTCAAACGCGGCGTGTATCACCAATTTTACTCTATACTACATAATATCGTCACAACAACACATAATATGCAAATATAACATATCGTCACCAGAAAATGGCGTAAATGTTGTTATAAAAGTTACATAGACGCAAAAAATTTTACTTACGGTTGGACAACTCTCACTAAAATGCCAGCTGCTGAGAGCAAAAAAATGAAATTGCATGTAATACATATTATAATATTATAATTTATAATGGCCTAGCGTTTGGAAACGCTATTCAATTCCAATGCTTATACTGACGATACTCTTCAAACCTGATTTTTAACTTCAAATTATATTATTTTTTCTTTAATTTCGACGTAAAAATCAATGGATCATTACTTAAGTTTTCAACTGTATACGTTTTAACCTTGAAAATCACTTATATTATTTTTAATTACACACATTGAATTTCTATAGCGTTGTTTTTTTATATTCTGAACTTTGTATTTCAATCCTTGTTACTCTTGAACTGTTGAGCTTGCAGGTAAGAGGATGATGAGCAAATCAGGTAAGCCTCACAGCCTCTACGTTACAGCTGATCCGTTACTTGTGAAATTCCATAATGAATAAATTATGATTTTTTTTTTTAATACAATAAAAAAAGATCAGCGATAAATATTCAAAATGTTAATATGTTTTAATTAATTAAAAATCAAACGTTTGAAAATTGTTACCGTTGACGATGTTCAGATAATTTTTATGTTAAAAAAATAAAAAGTGATTTTTTGTTCTTCAAAAAAATTATGTTGAATTCAATGTTGATTTTTAAAAACAAGATGCTAAAAAATCATTATTTTTACATAAAAACCGTTTTTAAAAATTGAGCAAATTTTGTTTGAACTAAGTAATCTAATTCCCAACCAAAGCCAAGAGCTTAATAATTATTGAAATGTTAAAGCTTTTAGTTAGATTGACGTCACACCAGCAGTTGATATCAAAAACTTTCATCAAAAAGTACAAGCACACAATTGAAATAAATATGTCGTATGAAAAGTTGAGGTGTTAATATTGACAAATAAAATTAATCATCTCAAAATTGATTGTATTTCGATGACCGAGTTCCGCCGATGTGGAATTTGTAACAATAAACCCTGTTTCACAGATAAATCAATGAAAACCCGTTTAAAAGTTTCCTGAAATTATGGTTGCAATATTTTTTTTGAAGTAAACTTCTGCTGTATCACATTCGGCTTTAATTTTGAACGAGCGTTTTACCGTAAAAAGAGTACGCAGATACCTACAGATTTTTTACAATTAAAGCAATATTAATAATGTGAGCGAAAAAAAACTTTGTTTAACTACACACTTCATTAAATATCTTTAGCAAGCTACAAGACACTGAGCAATTTAATTAATTAATTAATCACAGCAACCAACTCTCTTCGTTCATATTTTATGGGCATTCTTCATTTGCTTTGTAGTTGAATGTTAAATAAACTCAATAAAACGACATTTTGAGTGTGTCCAAATACACAGCACACAAAAACTGGATTTTACCCATTATGGGCAAAATTAAATTACAATTTATTAATTGTTATTTAATAATTTAAATTTGACATCTCAACAGAGACGAAAAGTTTGGAAAGGAATACGGATATCTAGGCATTTACAGGGCTTATGACCTGTCATTGGCTGGGCTTAGAGGCCATTTGATTTATTACAACATTCCCCATTTTTCCGTATTTGATATCCATATCTGCCAACTATCACCACTTGCAAAATGGGCGCATCGCTTCACATATGAAAAATCTCTGTCATCCATTCACACATGTCAAATAGTGTTTTCTTTAGTTTATTTTACAGAACGCTTCTCGATTGCATTTAAATTCGGGGTATACCTAAGCGTTACATTAAAAGCCTACACCTTATATTATGGAAAGTGGATCTGCGAGAATGCAACGTTTTCCGAACAGCTTTGTTACTTCAAAATTCTTTCGACGTATTATACCGGGTGTTTCTTTTAAACTGAGACGATCAAATATCTCGAAAAATAGCCACTCTACGGAAAAAATGACCATAATCAAAATTTAATCATACCGCGGGGGAATACATTAGTGTTAAAATTAGTAGCCCTCACCCCTCCATGTAGGTGGGGGCGGGGGGTAACTTTGAAACTAAGATAGGAACACCTATTTTTTATTGCAGATTCGGATTCTACGGCTAAAAATACGTAGGATTTGACTGAAACATTTTATTCGGTTCGTGATAGATGGCGTTGTAATCGACGAAATTAAGTTGTGTACAATCCTTTGAAATGCGTATTGCTTATTAGTAAGTGCATTGAAGTCGCAGGCCATCATTTTGAAACACTTATTTTAAGCTAAAAATTATTTTATTCACCTGCCATTTACATGAATAAATTGTTTTGATGACGAAATTCGAGTATTTCCAATGAAAACGTGATGTTTTTTATTTCAAACGTATTGCAGAATCGAATGCGTGTGTTCTAAGAAGAAGAAATTGAAAAAATTGAACTTCGTCGATTACAAAATGTTTCAGTCAAATCCTACGTATTTTTAGCCGTAGAATCCGAATCTGCAATAAAAAATAGGTGTTTCTATCTTACTTTCAAAGTTACCCCCCGCCCCACCTACATGGAGGGGTGAGGGCTACTAATTTTAACACTAATGTATTTCCCCCGCGGTATGATTAAATTTTGATTATGGACATTTTTTCCGTAAAGTGGCTATTTTTCGAGATATTTGATCGTCTCAGTTTAAAAGAAACACCCGGTATAATATCGTAATATTTATAAATTAGATTACTAATAGTATAATTATGACGTATTTAAAGCAAACATTTCTTAGCGAGGAATATTAAATTTATTATTCAATACAAATCTGTTTAACCTTCATTTTCGGTACAAAGATGAAGAATATTAGTTTTTTTAATTCACTGTAATATGTATATTTTCGTGTAATACAGATTAAACAATATTCTCAATTTTAATAATTCATTTCGTATTTATATAAAATGTAATATTTATGTATATTATATTATTTAATATGTACATAATTATATGTATTTCACGTGTAAAACATATTATTAAGCTTTGTCATACATTTTATGATATACACTATTATTTAATTTTTCATCATTTTCCTAAAATATATAATGCACATAGCCATACTTCTCGTGCATACTAAAAAGAATTCTTGCCCATTCCTATTCTTACATTACATTTACTTTTATTTCACTAAGATAATTTAAATTATCTTCACTAAAAGTATTTTACAAAAATACAAAAAATATTTATCACTTATTGCGCACCCCATTTTTCATAAGCCCACCAACTTGTTGCGTGTATTGTCATTATGTACGGTAATATTTTATATTATAGTCTGTGAAGATCGATTCCTTATTATTTGCTAAATAGGATATTTTTTGGCAGAATAATTGTCCCTCAAAGCAACAAAGAAATAGGTCCAATTTTTACCAATTATACAGTTATTATTTTCAGTAAATAGGTCAGACTCAAATCTTAACCACTGTCATTAAATTTCATAAGTTGTTATCATTGTGCTTGAGCAATTTTTGCGTAAAAAAAGCATAAGTATTGTAATGTATTCATTTTCCTTACATTTAATGTGTTTTTTTGTACACGTTTTTTGAGAATATAAGCATTATAATGACGCAATGTTAAAACCGAAAACAATACTTTTTTTGCTTTCTAATGCAAATTGATTTTTCTAAATAATATAATATCTACGCATTGAAATATAAGAATCGAACACGGCACTAATTAATTTTAAACTAAGTTAGCGGGAAAAAAATCCGTGCGTCTTACTGTCGATTTACATGAATATTGATAACACTAAACTTGTAAATTAAATATTTTCTAGCATATTCACAGAACCAAAGCATCACGAGCTCGACATAAAACTGTAGGCATTTATTAGTACCTATTTTTACTCAGAATGTACAAGAAAGTTTAATACAAAATACCCTACCTAGTTACATAAAAATTAATTGGCGATGTGTGAGACATACATGAAATAGTGAGCAGGCCTAACTTAAGTTTGTATATTGTATTAATTTATTGATATAGTCGGATTTTTGGTAGCAAACTGGCAGCGCGTGGCGTAATGCGTCGTCTCATAATAATATGTATAATTTCTTTGTTCCAAAAATATTTTACGCTATTTATTTTTATCGTAAAAACTGTTTTTTAAAGCTTATATTCACAAAAGTAAATACAATAATTTAATAATACGAATAATATATATATTACACACAGTACGCTACGGCCTCATGATTGCTACCATCCGCACTAGTCCACAGACTGTTTTGTAAAGCTCCATAACAACTTACGATATAATATCAATGACCTTTCACTACTTCACCGTTACTTAAGAGTACTACGTCTCTCGTAATTTGGGAGTACGCCTGAGCATTGTCCACGAACTGTGTCTTGTCCTGCTGACACGGATATTTGCGCCTGCGCAGGTCGGATTGGTCCCCGTTGGCCAGGATGCTGGTCTCCGTGTTGTTGTTGGTGATCTTTTCCTTCTTGTAGGCGGTCTTGTAGAAGCCGCTGAAGAGGTACAGGAACACGGCCGCGTTGGCGATGAAGAAGTAAGATATGGCGGGAGAATGGCCGCAGTTGGACATCACGAGAAGGGAGAGGTACGCTATCATCATGCAGAACTGGATCTGAAAGCGAAAATCTCTAGTCAACTAAAAGGAAACTTCTTCAAGACATGATATATATTATAGTTCTAAATAATATGAAAACAAAACTAGACTAAATAAAGTTTTGACCATGAATCTGCTCTTAAAAAAGACATTATCCCAAGCAGATGGTTGAGATTGCATAAAAATGAAATAATTTACCAATTGAATGACGGTCATGTACTTCTTCCACCAGAGATACTTTTGGTAGGCGGGTCCCATAGCGGAGATCATGTAGTAAGTGTACATGAAGACGTGAACCACCGAGTTGAGGAGGCCGACCATGGCACCCTGCTCTCCGGGCGCGAACTTCAGGAAGCTCCAAGAGAAGATGACCGTCACCGAGTGGTGGTACACGTGCAGGAACGTGATCTGCCGGTTCTTCTTCCTCAGCACGAAGAACACCGTGTCCAGCAGCTCCGTCACCTTGGCGAAGAAGTACCACCAGGATCCTTGCAGGAGCTGAAAACAACCACGCCAGAAATTGTTGATAAAACGATGACAAATAACCTAAAGTTCAACGATTTTTTCAATTTAAAATTTTTATTTCATTTTAATTTTTTTTAAATTTATTCCTTTTCTTGTTTTTTGCTTCTCGCAAAACAGCCGTGGTCACAACAATATGGGAAAGCGTGCCTCTAGAATCGGTCTCCAGCACTTCCTATTACATTTTAATATTTTTAGTATCACAAATAGTCGGATAGAAGGCCTCAAGTCAATCTTACTATCGCAATGCGATCTTTTTGTGTGTCCTGCCAGCTTTTTGGGCATTTCACCACGAAGACCGCGATCAAAATAGACCGTTCCATAGCGAATTTAGTGTGATGCTGGATGCTTTCGCATCCACAAAACCATCCACAAAATTCGATAATTTCTGAACATTTTTTTACAGTACCTACATGATATCATGATGTGGATATCAATGTGTAGTGCAGTAATAATGACTATGCTACACCAAATATTATCTACACATACGATACGCATAAAATCTGCATTATACATAGGTATAAAAAGCGCATTGATTTTTTTAAAATATTATTTATATTTTTTAAATATTTATGTAGTTCAGCAAGAACTGCCCTTGTCCTATTATAACTACAATAAAACAATGGTACAATACGCATAATATTCGTCATATTCGCGTCACAATACTAGGGATTTCTATTTATTGTGTTTTTTTAAATACTATTGTTGTTTTTATATCGAGTTAGACCTAGCAATAACAAATAACATTATTAAAAATGTGCAATTTTTAAGCTCGTTTTCTACTGCTGCAGCAACAACGTTGGTTATGACATGACGGACAGAACTTATTTAATGACATCAGCGTCAACAAAAGTCCTCTATCAAGCGGGAACGTATAATTGATATTTGGAGACTCGTGTTTTTTTATTTTTTAATTGTATTTTTTAATGTGTAAGTGACTGGTAAGTACTACAAGTTACCACAAGTAATTTTAATGATTGAAAACAGTATTAAAAAATAATAAATTGCATACAAAGTATGTACTTACATGATTTTTCATTCTTGGATTTTGATTTGTCTTTTGATAACACGCTGAACTAAGTAAAGTATTGAAGGGAAGTTCTACACGCAAACACTGTTAAAAGAAAAAACAATGAATTAATTGCACGTACTAATCTTTTATTTGGTGGTTTATGATCTAATGACACTAAGCTGGTATCGTTTTAAGAACACATACTAACAAATGTCTCTAAAAGAATTGTATAATTGATTATAATTATTAGATATTAATAAACGTGGTAATGATTTTCGGTAAACGTAAAAAACAATATAAATAATAATGAAATATTGGATATATGCATACATTTATTCGCTTATAAATTTGTTGAAAAGTGTTTATTTTTATTTCAAACGCTCATTTGGTAACGTGTATAAAAATCAACGATAAAAGAGCAAAGATTTTTTTTATGGATCACTTTTGTTTATCAATATTAAACTGAAGGTAAAAATATCGGAGTTTGTCCTCTTGTGAAAACTGTGCTCACATAGGTTTAAATAAGTACATGGAATTCTAAATGATACCACAAATTTTCTGCTTTAATTTGAAAATGTCTGTATAAAAATTACTATAATTAATATCGCTAATAAATAATTTAGCATTTACCATCCACACAAGTATTACTGAGAGCGCTACTTGAACTCCATTGTATAATATCAGTGTTTTTCTTAATTCTAAAGGTGCTCTATTTTTCATTATTGCGGGTCCTATTTTAAGTACAAATGCCAAGTAAGCCAAAACTATTGCGAAAATAGTTCCTGGATCATCCATTAATACCCATTTGTCGACTTCTGCATCTGAAAACCGAAGAAACATATTAAATATACCTAGTTAATTTATAGATATTTCTTACGTAGGTTTTAGAACTATCCAAAAACGACCGAGGATAATTTTCGTCCTCTTTTGTTTATGCTGTTGTAGGTTTGTATATAATATAATACATATTTATGAGATAATTATTTCGGACTGTAACGAACAAATGATAATGGAAAACAAAAGATAATGGACGACGAAAAGAACGATGGTTTTTCCATTTGAAACCAAGGTTTTAGACAGGACCTATAGCTTCCATCGTTAAGGCTCTTTAGCTTCCATCGTTAAGGATTATGCACTCTATTATTATGTTTCAGAACTATTAAACTAATTTTTGTTTAAAAATATTATAAGCGAATGCAAAGCTCAGATAAAAGTACTAACGATAAAATTAAGAAAGGTCTTTTACGATGGTTCGGTCACGTCTCAAATTCACTAAATTGTTTAAATCTTCAGGTACAATGTATATTGATAATTTATTACATGAAGGCTAGATGATAAATTTTATTAGTAACATACGAAATGTCTTATGTAAAATAGCACATTAAAATAATTTCATTCAGACCCGATCGGGATTCGAAACCGCAACTTAATGCCTGGCAGCCCAGCATGCCAACTACTACAAGTCAAATGCAATGAAATAATCTCCTGATATTAATTTGCTCCTTTTTTTACAAACGTAAAAGTACAAGGTTCACTTCTTGAAAGGCTTTATTTAAATTTATAACAAAATACTATCACAGTTTTACATACCAAAAAGTTATAAGAACCAATACAAATTGAAATTGAACAACGTACCTTTGTGTGTATTTCTTTAAACTGAATAATATACTGATGTTTTTTTTTTCTTTTATTATTTTACTTGACCTTTGAAATTATAAAACGTACAAAACTAAGCATTTGCAGATACCCACCCATCTTAATAAAATGTAGTTGACCAGCTTGTGGTTTTGTGGTTAGATTTTTATTATTTTTTATTTATTTATATTTTTAATGCTGTGCTATGTTTAGTACAATGAGCTAAGAATTTTCAATTTGAGGTAATATATACAACATAACACCAATTACGTGGACAACACAATGTACATATGTACAAGACAAATTTCTGAAGACGTAAATATTTTTTATTTGATTCTCGGACCCTAGATTGGAATCACTAGGATCGAATCCCGCTCTACCGCAACTTGTTTCCTCAGTTGTTCTCAACTATTTGAACCTAGCCCCGAGATGAAAATACTCGTATTAGGAAAAATCCCCATATTTAAAAAAAAATTGTTATGCAGGGACGCTTAGGGCCAGTATTTGGTAAACGTATAAAGTTTTTATTTTATTTTGGGTAAAAAAATATGTATTAGTTTATATTCTTAGACAACGCGGACAATAAAAGTATAAATATAGGTATCGTTAAATATATGCGACGCATGTAGAAAAAAAAAACTTACGTTTTCCTACTCTCCATTCGCTGTTGAGGTCCTTAATTGAATGTATAATTGACACCATTTTGAGTTTCTGTAAAAAAAAAAGGATAATTATTATTTTATGTTTTAAGATAATCAAACAATTCATTACACATAACATGGAATAATTAAGACATTGCCAAACTACTTTCAATTTTCATTTAAAGTACCCACACTTTAGTTTAGTTTTAAATAAAAAATACATTTCTATCAACGCGCGACGTTTTGATTTTTCATATAAAAAATATATGTACGTCAGAAAATCTCAACAAAAAGAACTAGATAAAATAAATCACCTTTGAATTATTTTAAAGAGGGAAATACAAGATAGTCAAATCACTCTACGCGTGTGCGTGTATAAAGAAAAAAAAATGTTTATTGAATGAATGAATAAAAATGTATTAATGCTTGGTTTGGTCATTAGGTCCTTCCATATTTCATGTCCGATACCTTGAACTGGTTATGAAGCGTAAGACTGATCATCCTACCGTCATGTAATAAAATGATCAAGATACACTGCACTTGGTGTACCAATGCAGTGCCCTGTGCATCATTGGGTGAGATAAGGGAAAGTAGTAGTAGTAGTAGTTAGTCCTTCCAATATAAAACATTGAAAGTTAAAAAAAACATTTACGCTCTCTTTCCCCTTGGACGCATTTAATGGTGCATAGGGCACATCATTTTCAGTGTATTTTGGCTATTTTGAAGCACTGCTTGTAATTTAATAAGTAATAAATATTGAAAAAATGAGGAAGGAATATTAAGCGAAAGGCTGTTTTCAGGAAAGCGATAGATTTTTGTACGTCTAAGTATATTTTTTAAGTTCTCGTTTCATTTACCCTATTTAGAGGTTTCTTTAGTACTTTGTTCTAATTTCCAAATAGTAAATTATGCTTTGACGTTGGCATGTGATTCCCCCGGGCACCCGACATTATAAAGTAATTACAAAATTAATTAGCCTGTTCTCCTCTATGGCTGCGAATCGTGGCACCTAACCAGCGCCCAAGATAGCAGACTTCTCAGTTTTGAATAGGTGTCTAAGAAGAATTTTAGGTGTGCGGTGGTTTGACTTTGTAAGGAACACAGAGGTGAGGAAACGGACACAGCAACTCTTGGTATCTACTGTCATCCGGCGAAGGCGTTTCGGCTGGCTAGGCCATATACTACGTATGCCTCCCGAGAGCCTTAACCATGCTTGCCTATTTTACAAGGCATCAGGTTCTCGGCGTCCTGATAGTCCATTGTTGACAATTTGTCGGCAGTTTGTATCAGAGCTGCGGGACGTAGACTTGATTTGGGAGGATGCACGGGAGCTGGCGGCCGATCGCTCGGCCTGGAGGCAGTTTGTGGATTCCATATCCTCCACATAGTGAGCGGATATGGTATGATTATGATGATGCCTAATTAGTAGAGTGACGTATGTACTACTCGTATGAACAACAATGCATCCAAACTGATAGTAATTCAACGAAGGATATCGTCTGACGCATTTTAATAAACCGTAAACCTCATTACGGTACGTATTCATGAGATACCCATACCATAATATGCTACACTATAAAATAGGAATATTCATTGACATTATAAAAGAATTTCTGTACGCAAGAAGAATATTTTTTAAAAACATTTTGTACTGAAAACTTACACAAGTGCATTTACTTTAAATCTTTGCTACCTTTTTATTCCATCAACAGCTTAAAAAATATATACGTAGTTACGGTAAATGTCATAAATTTAGTTTTGAGCGTTTTGATTGCATCAGATTTTATCTTATACCCACCGAGTACTATACCCATTTACTACAATTTTCTATCGGGAATAAGAGCCATATATTTATCATCATCATCATTCTTTATTTCCCTGTGTTTACGTTTAGAGAAACCTTTAACGTGTGTCCTGCAGAAGACTTATAGGAATCAAATGGAACGACCTCATAACAAATTACGAGGTACTGAAAATAATACATAGAAGAAGACCATAATTTGCCAATAATAATATTAACAATGGGTGTCAATTAGGTAAGGCACATTTTGCGCCATGGAAATATCTTGTAAGTATACTGTGGTGGAGGGAACTGTTGAAGGTGGGAACCACAGAGTACAACCCCGCTGTGAGTATTTGGAGCAGTTGAGGGAGGATATGTACTGCACCAACTACGCATAGCTTAAAGAACGGCCGAGGACCGGGAAGAGTGGAGGAATAGATGCAAGTGTTTGCTGCAGGCTAATTCGCAAAACTAAACTGTAGAAGATATATTAGAGTATATGGATTATGGATAGCAATATCCACATCCACAATATTTATTTACATTAATTTAAATTTTGTATTTTATTACACAGTGAGTAGGTTAAAAATTGTGGAAAATTACAAGTTTGCCAAAATAAAAGCAAATATTTTAAAAAATCGATATAAATTTGCACACTACTTTACATAATATTTAATATTAAGTGCGGTCGTTGAATTCACAAGTCGAACCAAGGACTAGTGACAAACAGGATTCATGGAATTTTTTAAAAGAAAACTATAATGGAGTTGTGGTACCAACCCTTATGGATGGAAGCGAAGAATGGAGTTGGAAAAATAAGGATGAAAGTAGATTGAATGCAGTTGAAATTCGATCTCTCAGGCGAATGTGTGGTAAAACTATGTATGATAGGTGCACTAATGTTGAAATTAGAGCAGAATGCAAGGCTGAGATAAGCATCATCGACAAAATTAAGAAAGTTTTTTTACGATGGTTCGGTCATGTAGAGCGAATGGATGATGAAAGAACGGCTAAAAAAATATACGATGCGACTGTGCCTGGATGTAAAAGTCGAGGAAGGCCGAGAAAGACATGGCATGATCAAGTAAAACAAGTGCTTGAAAGTGGGCATGAGAGAAGTCGGAATAATCGACGTGCGTGCATGAGAAGATGTATGAATGTGGAGGAAGCAAGAGAAGTATGCCAGGACAGAGTGGTGTGGCGTTCTATCCTCTCTGCCTACCCCTTCGGGGAAATGGCGTGATGGTTAGTTAGTTAGTTAGTTAGTTAACTGCACATCTTGCAATCTTGCACAAAATAAACTAAAGTTTATTTTGTTTTGATCATCAAATTCATTAAAAAAATATGACGTTGGTGCCAGAGGTACTTAAAACGAAACTGGTATAATTTACAAATTTACTGAAAAATTATCATATTTAATATGATGGGGATTCTAAATATTCAATATTGTGTATTAATAAATATTTGCATATTTAATTTACGAATATTGGTTCCACATGCATTTTAGAAATCTAAGAATCCGATTCAATCAGGAATTTTCCCACAAGGTAACTGCATTAAAATTATTGAATGGGACCGTACAAATTAAGGATGCACAATTTAAGATTTCTAGGTAAGTTCAGAAACATACAAGAAAAACACACATGTTAGAAATAAACTTGTACCTAGATTAGCACCTTCAAATATACTAATTGGCGAATAAATACACCGGAGGATATAAAAATAATGTTTATATCCTGTACGACTAACGCAAGACTTTCATGTAGTATAACTATAACTTCCATCAAAAGGAAATAAATTAAATTTAAAAAACGCGTTGTATAAATCGCGTTTAATTAATTATAATTAACTAACTAACTAACCAACCATCACGCCATTTCCCCGTAGGAATAGGCAGAGAAGATAGAACGCCATACCACTCTGTCCCGACATGTCATACTTCCTTTGCTTCCTCTACATTCATACATCTTCTCAAGCACATACGCCGATTATTCCGACTTTTCAACACATGTCCACTTTCAAGTACTTGACGTACTTGGCCATGCCATGTCTTTTCTCGGCTTCTACATCCAGGCACACTTGCATTTAAACTTCTTTTGGCCTTTCTTTCATCACTCATTCGCTCCACATGACCAAACCATCGTAAAAGCATGATAAAATTAATTGTCAATAAATATTTATAATGTATTTATTATAAACTAAAATGTCTTAATATTCATACTGGGGATGAAATACTCATTTAAAAAAACAAATCACTAATTGGGTTGTTCCCGATAGCATGAATATCATTGAAAACGTTATAAATATTTAAAGTATATTTTTACAATTCCAACGATATAAAACACAATGATCAAAAATGTTGGTTTCATTTATAAATTTATGTTTTAAAAACACGAAATTGCGAGTGACTTTTAACGCCCGTTATTGACTAATGACGTCATACCCGTCCATTATAAAAGGCGGAAAATTCATTACGAAGTCAGCGCCCATATTGATGTGACGTCACACTGCATGCGCGCCAAATGGAGGATTTTGCGAGCGATTTGAAAAAGCGCTATTTCAAACCGCGCTAGAAAAGTCATATGACATCGTAAAAATTAAAAAAAAAATCCCTTGATATTGTAATTTTTCGATAAATTTTTTTAATAAAAAATAACAAAATCTGAAAGAACCCAATAAACATATGTTTTATATTACTATCTACCGATTGACATTGTATCTTCAATTACTCTACACTACTTCATCGTTTCTAGCTTGTACACAGAGTTTTATTACACCATGTATGTTGTGTTTCGTTTACAGGTTTAGTTAAATTGATTCAAAACCTTGATTAATTTTGCGCGATTTGCGCACTATAATAATTATAATTTTAACAAAACTTATATCTAAAATCGTAATATGAAAATATCTTACAAGAGCATCAAAATACTACAGCCTTTTTATTTTCGGCTCTCGTTATTCCGAATCACATAAATTATTTTCACCCTTCTTTTAGAAAGTATTGAATACGATTAGGTACCGGGACATTTTAAGAGAACCTCGAGCGAAGATAAGATAAATATATCAAAATATTTTAAAAAATCTTGTCAAACTTTACAATCCCTTCTGATAGTGGTGCCAACACATTATTTATTTTATTCTCTACAAACACCAAATGGTGTCGTTTTTCAATCAAAAAATACAATCTATAAGTTAAGATATTTGTTGGTCCGTTGGAGGAATCACTTTAATAATAATAGTTAGTCCCCTTTGCTATTGGGTCTCTTGGCTTAACCAGGAGATCAAAAATAATATGTTATAAAAATAAATTTAATTTAAATATACTACGCAAGTGTTGTCAAAGGATCAGGCAAAATGTATAAAATTCATCCATTATGTCTCTGTGATAATAAAATTTTAAACATTTAATAGGAACCTATGTCTGGAATTTTATACATACGTGGATATTATGATACGATGTGTATTTTGGACTATACGTGACCGAATCTACGATTGGGGGACAAACAAATAAAGAGAGACCAGAATATTCAATAAATTAATATTTTTAAAAATCAGGTATTTTAATTCATGTAAATACAATATTTATATTATGAAATAATTTAATATCTACTTTGCATTATAATATTTTCGTTTCACTATAAACCTTTCAAACTTAGGCTATAAACTTCAATAATTTAAGTATCAGAGTAAAAATTTCATATTTTTTAAATATGTAGAACTTCATGCATAAAAAACTTGTCAACAGTATTCTTCAATGATTTTATTCGTACGAAAATCTTCGGAGTTTCATCTGAAAATACTTAAGAGTTGGAGTATGCAGTTTGGAGCACTTGAAAGTATTTAATTGGTTGAAGGAATATTTCCCTAGATATATTTTGTGATACACGGGCTTCTCATGAGCTGATGAGGTTATTTTAATTAAATTAAAGTTTACTTGGGTAAATTTAAAAGCTTTTTAAAAAAAATGAATAAAGTTTATGAATACGTAAACACTATAATGTTTAATTTTTACGTTATTAGTCTGAGATCATTCTAATCGCTTAATAGCGATAATTTAAAATGAACAACTATTCAACAAGTTAAGATAAAGATAGAAAAATCACAGTTACAATGTACATTCATTGATATCACTTGAGAAAATAGTCGTTTGCTCCAGAGTTAAAGTTGTTATTCGCTTAGCTTAGAGGTCAGAGCACCTGACGTGGAATCAGATGGTCTCAGGTTCAAGTCCTGGAGCGAATGATTAATTTTTCAAGTGTATTCTACGAATATTCATTGTAACTGATTTTTCCATACTTGTTAAATAAAAAGTATTTAGATGTTTGTTTACTAGTATTCAGATATATGAAAAAGAGAAAAACTTTCATCTAGTTGAGGGTAGTCAAATTTTCAACAAAATTGATGTAATATACTTACATATATTGTACCTTTTAATAAAGAGTATAAAAGTACATTAGCAAATCACGTAAGACCTAAATATTTCACGGAACATTCTATAATATGCTGCATATTAATTTACAGTGTGTTGATTGTTACGTAAACTATGTCAAGGAATGAAAAAAGGGTAGTAAAAATATCACTTTTGTGGAATTATATAGCGAGCTAGGACAAGCAGTTTAACCCAAGGTGAAATAATGTAACGAGATCGCGTGTATAGGGACTGCAAAGGGTCAAAATATTTACTTGTAAACTAGTTTCGTGGTAACTTTGACTCGGTTATTCCAGACTGTAAAAATCAATAATTTCTCTGCAATGTAATCGGTTTGTTTTCACGAAAAACCCGTGTACACAATATTATCTATTTTTTATTAGAACTGTCGGGCTTTACAATCAAAGCGTATTGATTAGCTCAGTCTTTGGTTTGACTAACGCTCCTCAGTGCAAATAACCACTTGTATTGATTATTTTTAGAACTTGAGTACTCTGTACAAAGCCGCTTCACGTAATCACCAGTTATATATCTCTATACCATCCGTTGCCTAATTTCTTCAATTCATACCCGTGCTCGTTGGATCGATGTCGATCCCTATGGGGGGTTGACATATTCGTTCATTTTACCGAGGGACATTACATCAACTACTCCACCATGAAATAATGAGTACTAGCATGGAATTTACACTAGTATGTTGATTTTATTGAACACGCATAATATAAGTAGGTACCTAGTAGCTAGTTAACATAATTTATGACTCAATTATGGTTAAAAACTGATTATTAACTTACAATTTACACACACTAAAAAATTGTGTATTCAAGAAAAATATGATTTACTCCTAAATGGATTTTCTCGATAGAAATTAAAAAATAAAAATAATAATATATAAATATATCATAACAGAAATACATATGGGTATAAAAAGATAATAGCAATTGCAGATGTTTTTATTGCAGTTTTGGCAACTTTAAAACTTTAAGATTTTGTTGAGTAGTTGTAAGTCATTTAGAATAAGATGTGATCACCACATCGTTTTGTTCTTTTATTATTTTTTTTCACAATAATTCTTGACTCCACATAATATTACGTATTTGACGTAAATTTTTCTACCGAATTGTTTGTGAATCCGTATAATTAATTCAGTGGCAAGGGATTCAGGGACCTTCTACTTGTAATTATCAAAGTTAATACCTACTCATTACTTAAATAAATAATGCAATGCCTAGCTTCTGCGAAATAAATATAATAAAAATGGCTCACCGAAGTGACGTAAATTCATATTTTTAAAATATAAAAATCTAAAGTAAAAGTAAAAGTTTAGCAATAATACTGAAAAGTGAGTTGTTTGATCGTGAGTTACTCCTAGCCGGTGGTCAAAATGTATACTCACTGGTTAAAAAAATAAGCCGCCGATATTGGAGGGTATAAGTAAAAGTATAAGTTTAAAAAAATGGCGGCCATCTAACAGCTGATCGCTTGAGACACTACGCACAACCTATCAATGTGACATTTGTGTCATAAAAAAAAACGATGAAATTCGTGTCATTCCATAGAAGTTTTCATTATTTAGTTTTGGAACTTAACCAGAGAATTTTGAGTAAAAACCGATGTCAAACAACCCATTCTGAAGTAACTTATACTTTTACTCTTACCCACGGTTGTTTTTAACTAAAGTAAGACGTAACTTTTACTTCTGATCAAACAACCGGCCCTAAGTGTTAATTGGTCAACAAGGTACTGAGAACACCACATTTCTGTCCATGAAACGTTTATCTATCTCTTTCCTATGCACAGATATTAAATTTAAAAAATTCAAATTTCAATGAAACGGTGTAACTTAACAACTTGCCGTGCTTTTTATGAGGACTAGTCTATTGCTAAATCCATAGATATGACAAGATGTAGAAAAAGAGACGAAGAGAGAAATTTATACAGTAGGTTAAGATAGGTTGGGTTTATAAAATAATATAAATCAAATCGCTATTTAAAAGCAATATCTTTGATAATAGGTTGTGAAATTTATACAGAAGGTTAATGATAGGTTAGGTTAAATAAAATAATTTAAATCAAATGGCTATTTAAAAGCAATATCCTTTATAATAGGTTATGAAATTTATACAGTAGGTTAATGATAGGTTAGGTTAAAAAAAAAAATTTAAATCAAATGGCTATTTAAAAGCAATGCCCTTTATAATAGGTTATGAAATTTATACAGTAGGTTAATGATAGGTTAGGTTAAATAAAATAATTTAAATCAAATGGCTATTTAAAAGCAATATCCTTTATAATAGGTTATGAAATTTATACAGTAGGTTATTGATAGGTTAGGTTAAATAAAATAATTTAATCAAATAGATTTTTAAAAGCGAAATTTGACAATACATGATGAAGGCGTAACCCAATCGCGTATCAACCAATCACAGCTTAGCCCGCTTTTACGCTTTACTCTACAAACCAGAGACTAAAAATGTTTTGAAATTTTGACAGCTGCACGGCAAGTTGTTAAGTTACCCCAATGAAACAGTACAGAAATATTATCGGTTTATTGCAATTTCCCACATATTGTTTTTTTTTCAGTTAGTGCAGTGCAGTTTCATGGTGTGATATAATAAAAGTAACCTGTCACTGGATAATTTGAAATTGATTTTATTTATTACTAGGAAGGTATATGAATTTAAAATACCATTAAGATTACTTTATTATGATTGTATTTATAACCTAATAATGATGATCGTTTCCATTACTTCCGATTTGCGATCCCTATATCTGCTGGGATCCCGTTTTGGAGTCAATTAAACATAGTTGAGTGACGTTTACTTCCTTCCACGGTTCGCTTTTATAGTAATTAGTTGGTCTTATTGTTAAACGAAAAAACTGATTCGTCATTTCCGAAATAATCAAATTTTACCCAAAGCCCACGTAAAATCCGCACGTACATGGATAGGTAGTTAGTTACCTGTAGTTTAACGACCTTCTTCTATACTCATTTCATTATTATCACGTCATTTTATACGATTACTACATTTCATTAAGCATTTATGAATAAAATGTTAGGCATTTTAAAAAAACCTATGTAAGTTTATTTATAGCTCTGTGGTTTTACTGTCTCCGAACGTATAACCATTGGGTACAATACTTAGAGATATCAATTTTATTTATAACAAATTTCTAATATTTTTATTATAATATCTGCGTAGGCACTATTGACAGTCTATTTTTGTCAATAATCTGGCAAAAAGATTTGACATTAACTTTTTATTCGCTTTTCTAATTTCGCTAAACCAAGACAATAACAGGTCATAAGTCTTGTTAATGCCTCTTCCTACATATTATTACCATCTCTAAAATCACAAAGATTAGTATTTATAAATTCTACAAAAAATCAATAACTTTAAATACTTAAATTTATTGAACTCACTTTTAACTTTTTCTGGTTTACACTACGAGAATCAAAGCTTATCGTTTTTGATTTTTACTACCACAGCTTTTTTCTGATGGCATTTCAGTTATTATGAACCTTATATTAACGTGACCGAAATTGGAATCGTCAATTTTAATTTTATAACTGAAGCATGCAACATAATATCATATTATATTTTAAACATATTTTATGTAAAAAAAAAAAAAAATATATTGTCTTTCCAATATATATTATAACATATAGAATTGAGGGACAGTGAGATTAACCCTGACCAAATGGATGCCTACAGAGATGACAACAGGTGCGATGCCAGCACCGTATTGTCAAACGATCTACGAGACTGACTAAGAGTCGTCATTTTGATTTTCTTATCGCAATAGCGGAAGAAGCGGCTCGAAGAAATGACACCCGCAAACTCTACCAAAACAACAAACTTCTGAGTTTTGAGAAAAGGTGTCTTAGAAGAATATCAGGTATGCGGTGGTTTGACTTTGTAAGGAACACAGAAGTGAGGCAACGGGCGCAGCAAACCTTGGTATCTACTGCCATCCCGCGCAGGCGTTTCGGTTGGCTAGGCCATATACTAAGTATGCCTCACGAGAGCCTTAACCATGCTTGCCTATTTTACTTTTGACAATCCGTCGGCAGTTTGCAACCTGCCTGGTGCACCTGACCTGGGAGAAAACGCGGGGACTGGCGGCCGACCTCTTGGCTTGGAGGCAGTTTGTGGATTCCATATGCTCCACATGATGATGAACAATATACATTTTTTTAATTGTCTACATTATTTTTTGTACCTGGTAAATTGGAAATCATTGCACAAAAACTAAAAATACCCATTCTTAGCAAATTGCAGGAAGTATTTTTAGAAAATTATTTATCACAATGGCCACCTCAAGAAACGTTATTATAAATATATATGTGTAAGACGTTATTAGGAGGTATTTTATATTAATTTACACTTATACATATAAAAATACCTTTATATTTCACATTAAATGTATTTTGTTTTAATGGGGGCGGACATTGAAATAACATACTAAACAATATTGAAGAAATTTGATAAAAATTCGCATTTGGCTACCGTGCATGAGGTCGCGGGTTCGATTACCGTCAACATGAAATATTTATTTACAAGTGATTTTCATACTTATATTTCATATGTACCTGTCCAAGGGGAGGACAACTGAAGCGTAAGACTGATCATCCTATCTTCAAATTATAAAATGATAAAGATACATTTCACTTGGTGTAGTTACCAATACAGTGGCCTTCGCACCATTGGGTGCGGACAAAGGAAAGTAGTAGTAGTAGTAATAGTTATCAAAACTCCTAGATGAAAATATGAGAAAAATTGTATGCATAAATTTAAGGTCGGTAATAATTTATATGACACCAGTATGTACTTACTGCAGAGTATTTTTTAATGTTTATTGTATGTTTACGAAAAAAAACAATTGAGGAAAAAACAAATGAGTTATAATTTTCAAAACACAAATACTTGAGTAAATAGCTGTATAAATTTGAATTTGGAATTCCTAACCAAAGAGAAGATATTTGAGATCAAAGTTGCCAGTACGGCAAAACGCCAATTTCATATGTAAGGACCTAATATATCGATCATTATATTATTCGTTGCTCATAACATTTTCATTAATATAAATAGAGTAATGTTTTTCGGACGTTCGTTATCTGGACAGCTAACGAATTGGTGGTACATTCAACATAAAACTCCAAGTCAGTAAGCATAAAGTTTTGGGATGAAATCGATTAGGGCCGATTGTTTACTACGCCCCCTGTGGAACGGAACAAGCGTCGCGCTATAAATTAATTAGCCGCTATACCTCAAACATTAAATTTATTGCAAATCTTACGAAACTCCAACACTAGACTCACTTCGATTGCATAAAAATGAATGCTTAGATAATGCCTTGCACATTAAATCATAAAAAGCACTAACATTCATTGAATACGGCATGCGGCAGTTTTATACGTTTAATGAAAGCCGAGCTAATGAAATTCAGTCTTAATGCTGGCTCCAAACTCACGTGAAGTTGACCGAAGGCGGGGATTGAGTTTACTTCGTACTGCTTGATACAACGCTGCTCATACATCGGTTAACTTTCCGAAGCTCGACGTGGAACTTCGGGAGAATACAGAACTAACATTACCAGCATTTTTCCATGAAATATTCAACTATCAAACAATTTATACAAAAATGTCTGATTAATATCATAACATAAACATAATCTTTTTCGTAAATAACAGTAAATCATCATATTTATCAAAATCATCACATTTATTAAAATCTGAACTTGAAGAGTTTGTAAGCGGCTTGTTATTTCATTTATAAAACCGTTTTGAATGTTAATATAATGCCCGTGTCCACTCCATTTTTATTTACATGTTAATGTTATTAATTTGCGTTTTGCACACATATTACATATTATTGTATTCAAATTAATACGCAGAATATTTGTTCAGAAACTACGAAATCCCCAGATATACCTATATATATTATAATATTTTATTAACGATTTAAACAGGGGAGATAATATTGTATTTCAGAGGCGTACGAAAACTGAAAAAAATCGCATTGCCTTATCCCTGTCGCACACAAAATGTGGCCACAAAATGGAGTTTTTAATTTTTTACGCAAAAGTAAGGTAATAAAATAAAAACTGACACGTTCATTTATAAGAATTTGTAGTGCTCTTTAATAACTAATTAGTTATAGTACCTAATAATTTTTAAAAATGCCAAAAATTAGGGTTTCCCATCATTTTTTCGATAGAATTCATAACTTTTTACGAAAATCAGTAGTACTATTTACCTAGATTATTAATAGTTTCAAGTATACGGATAACTATTTCGAAGCTTTGTGGCTGTCGACAAACCCGGGATGTCATTTTGAAAACACCTTAATTTCTAACGCTGACTTACGGTGGAGCCTTAAGAGCACTCCACCAGGTGACTCGCGGTCGCTTCCCATACAAACGTTTTCCTCGATTTTCCCCCTGAATTTAACATTAGAGCAATGATTTTTTTACACATTTTAGATATCGGCCAGATGCGTGTTTGCATCGTCTTATTTTTTTTATATTTTATTTGTTAAAGGAGGTACATAAATGATTAAAAAAATAAGACGATACAAACACGCATCTGGTGGATATCTAAAATGTGTGAAAAAATTATTGCTCTAATGTTAAATTCCAGGGAGAAAATTGACGAGTACATTTGTATGGGAAAGCGGCCGCGAGTCATGTGATGGAGTATGCTTTTTAATATTATTATTCCTATTATATTATACGAGTTAAAAAATAAGCATGAATAAAACCAGCAACTATCTCTTTACATTATTTCAGTAATTTTTTGTGATTTGCTATTCATATATAGCGATAACACAATCTTTATATACCAAGATTATTATCTATGTTTGGTCGCATAACGTATCTATCGTCTACTTTACACTATATCCAATTTCCACACGACCAAACCAAATTCTTATCTTCACACAAACGCTATTAATTTTTGATAAAAAATAGGAAAAGGTGGAAAGAATTCGTAGTTCCGGACCAAATGTTATCAGTACAATTTAAATAACTTATTCTACTATAGATATGCCAAAATATAGAAACTTTATCACTGATTTTGTCACCAGAGATTTACAATGTAAATGCAAATACAAAACTTCGTCTGAAAGTAATAGCGTTTGTTGATGTGTTAGTGCCACAAATCATGTATTAGGCGTATGCAATACAATATTAAAAATTATCAATGAATAACAAGAGAAAGTAGAGAAGTTGACACAAAAATAGATACATGACGAAGATTATACTTTTGTACATCTTTGGAAATAGGTAAATCTGTACACGAATCTAAAGAAAAACCAAATGTAGTTATTAGTCACTAACTTCTAGCACAAAAACACATTTTATTGGCGTATTGAATGAGTTGAATGTCCTGTTTCAAATTATGTCTAAATGTGACTTACTTATTTTAAAACTTTCTCCCACAAGCGCCCACAATATTACCATACAAGAAGATGGTTCAAATGTTTTTAAAAATGCAATAGAAATGTAGGTTTTAAATTTTTATTCTAAGACATAATTTTGGACCTAATTAACGTACAAAGCTGCATTGTTAAAATACGACTCAGACAATATTATCTGTCGATTACCAGCGTTTTTGAAGTTTTAGTTTTTTAAAGAGGAAATAATTTAAGCAGTCAAATTACAATGGAGTGCCACAATGTCAAAGCCAATGGTTTGAATAAATCAAAAACCGGATTAGTATCTAAAGGTTAAGTTAAAGGTTGGAACCGAGCTTTTGTGGTAAGCCGCTGGAGATGTGACTGCAATAGGCAAACACATAAATATTATGTATGTGATGCGTGAATCTAACGAAGAAAGCCGCAGTTTTTTTTTCAAAGTACAATGTCTTGCGGTAACATACTTATAACAGAAGAGTGCATGGGTGCCCTAGCTTTCACCGATAATATTAACTGAGTGACAGGGTTTCCATTATTTTAAATCTAGCATGCAGGTGTTCAAATTATTGGTGAAAGCGGCAGTAGGGAGAAAGAAATGAAGAATATTTTAAAACAACACCGAAAAAAATGCTTCCGAAAATTTTTGCTTCATCATCATCATACATATGGAATCAACAAACTGCCTCCAGGCCAAGCGATCGGCCGCCAGCTCCCGTGCATCCTCCCAAGTCTAGTCCACGTCCCGCAGCTCTGACGCAAACTGCCGACGAATTGTCAACAGTGGACGACCAGGACGCCGAGAACCTGATGCCTTGTAAAATAGGCGAGCATGGTTAAGGCTCTCGGGAATTTCTGCTTATTTTGATATTATTTATCTTACTTATGCTAAGTTCTGAATATGTTATAGATACGTATGGAATTTTTATATTATTCTTCTTTAAAATGAGCTTAAAGTTACCACACATAAAAAATTGCAAAGCACAAGTGCTAATATTATTATCCTATCCCAATTTTCACGTAAGAAAATCGAGTTTGTTTCGAATGAAAAAAGAGTTAAGAGTCACTTGCCACATATCGCGATCGGTTGCCAGGTATTATAATATAATGCGAATTAAAAATACTTAGAATAATGATGTGTGATATAATATTAGCATGCGCTTGGATGAGTTTAATGAGCAATAATTAGGGGTAATTAAGTTCAAAGTTCCTGAGATAATTTCTTACAGATCAGTATATATTATCACATTACAATTTAATGTAAGTGAAACCGTTTTATTGACAAACGAATATAAAAATAAACACTTCACAATTATTTACCAGATTTGTTTTGTAATATGTGTGTGTACTTCTCATTTAACGGATATTTTTTTTAAGTGACTTAGATGAGTTTTCTATTATAAAATATTTGTGAAAAATCAGTACCAAAGGTACAACGCTAATATTTATTTTTTTCTCTAAGTTCAATCCTCGTAGCAAGTAAGAATCGTAAATTCAAGTTGATATACTGCCCCAAAATTGAAATATTTGAGGACATATTTATTTGATAATATGTATATGTATATGTATAACATAGATGCTCTTCAGGTTTAAACTGTAATATTCATGATTTTTAACTGGCAAAAATGTCTTTTTGATACTTGAGAATATGATTTTTTACCAAATCGGTTGTTTGATAATCGGTAAAAGTGAAAAATCGAAAGTAAATGTAGGTATTGGTAACATTTAAAATAGAAAAAAAAAAATGATTTAAGAACACGGTTGTGGTCTGGTGGTAGATTCGGGGACTGCGGATTGGAATCTCTAGGTATCCCACTCTAGCATAACTTGTTTCCTGTTTTCTGGCACAGTAAATAAATAAATAAATAAGTAAATAATAAATAAATAAATAAAGAATCTGTACTTTTATTTTAAATGTAAACTAACGATTAAACAACCCTGTCTGAGCAAATCAAAGCTAAAACCGCAAGAATGCAACGTGTTGGAGGTAATCTATTTTTGCTCCAAAAGTTAACTAATAACTAATGTAAGAATTTGGATTAGCCGGCCATTTGCAGGTTTTAAATTTAGGATACCTACAGCAATAATTCATATTATTTATATTCATTTTACTTTTTCATAACTTAATAAATCCGCAATGCGACATAAGAAATTAAGTTTTTAAATAATTAACAGTAAACAGTTACAATTACAAAATAATTTAACACGATTTTTCGCTCCAATAGACAGGTTATTTTAATTTTTTATGCGATACATTTACCCCTGTGTTCATAATTCGTACCTACCTATTAAAAAAATAACGTAGACATATTGACCGCATTTCTTCGATGAGTTTTTACTTTTTTTAAATATAATGATATCTCGAGAGGTTTTATTGAGATGTGTTAAAATATCACGTTGGTGAAATACATACCTGATTTATTTTCCAAGCGAACACAATAGAAAAGGCGGTAAATGCGGCACAGAGTTCACAGATGTGATAACGGTGTGATGAACGATTACTGTCGGTGTACCGTGATGAAGGTTTACTTTTCGTATACTGGGATGTACATTTACCGCTAAACCTGCAGCGGGGTTAGCACGTCCCTATACGGGCGGCGAGTGGTAACTGACTGATTGAACGGAACGGACTACAGCCGCCCGCGCCGCCGGCTTTCCACGATGGCTTCGTACTTAGTACTTATGCACACACTTGTAGGTAGCTCGCCCATTTCTTTCACCTAAGCCTACATCGCTAACGTCAATCTTTTGACGTATGTCTACGTCATTTAGACGAAACGAGCTTTGCTACCCTTAAGATAGGTTAAGCCATCGCGCATCGATACGTATTCTTTGAAATTAATTGATCATAACTAAGAGCCATCGACAATAATTATTTATTATCGAAAAATTCATTCGTTATCCTCTTAAAATATTCATGCAGTAATTAAGAATAAATGATTTAACATTTCGATTGATTGATTGTTATCATAAGTCGACTATGAAACATTCAGCTGTCTAATACTAATACTATCATGTGGCATCCTGATAAAAGTATCAGGTCGCCGCCGAATGATTCATCAGCCGACTAACAATAATATGTCGAAAGTTTTTGAGTTCTGTATTCGTACCTCTTTCTGCAATTGTTTTTTAACAGGATTACAAATAATTGGGTTTTTTCCGATTTTTTATTTTTTATTTTAAAAAATTGATTGAAAAATAACAATATCAAGGGAGTTTTTTTTTTAATTTTTACGATGTCATATGAATTTTCTAGCGCGGTTTGAAATAGCGCTTTTTCAAATCGCTCGCAAAATCCTCCATTTGGCGCGCATGCGGTGTGACGTCACAGCAATATAGGCGCTCTCCCCTTTGCCATAATAGTCAGATGATCGAAAGAGTTGACAGCTTCAGATACTTAGGCTTTCATATAACTGAAGATGGAAGCACGCACAAAGAACTCGCAATCCGGCTAGGAATTACTGGAACAACCTTTAAAACGATGCGCGCTGTCTGGAAATCCAGTTTGTACTCAGTCATAACAAAATGCCGACGTTTTAACTCCTTTACGCCGGTGCTCCTTTATGGATGGGAATCCTAGCACCTCACAAAAGCTTAAAATGCTCGTTTGATGAGTTTTGAGAACAAGTGTCTGAAAAGGATACTAAGCATTAGGTGGATTGACTTCATAATCAACGTTGAAGCTCGGAAACGGACGCAGCAACCTCCAATAACTGGAGTCGTAAAGTCGCGGCGATGAACCTAGCTTAGGCGTGTAGGTACTCCAGATGCCTCTGGAGAGCCTCCATCCGAGCTGCCTCTTCTTTACGCCTGCAATATCGATATATTAGTAATGTCCACATGCTCCACATAAGAGCGTACGTGGTGAAAGAAGAAGAAGAAGATGTGTAGCGAGGTCGTGTCACTGTCATTTTATTGAAAGCAGTATTACAAATTAATATTCAAATACTTTTATCATAATATTTATTAAATTTATTTTCCTCTCCAAAAAAATATGGACGTAGATAGGTGTTTTCGTGAATGTAATTTGTATCACAAAAACTGTATTACCATATCAAATTTCAAACGACAATGATCTACGTTGAATTTAAATAATTAGGTTATTTTGTAACTTATCTTACTACAAATTTTGTTACGATTTGTAATCTTACTTACGCATGTTTTCTTACTTTTATGAATAAGTGATTATATAATTTTCCTAAGTGAGAGAAACAAGACGGAAACAAACGGCAATAAAAATATACTACTACTGCTGCTTCTTTCCCTTATCCGCACCCAGTGGTGCATCGGTACACCAAGTGCAGTGTATATTGATGATTTTATTTCACGGAGGTAAGATGATCAGTCATGCGCTCCGTTACCACTGAGAGATCGATCCCACCTCCATCCGCGACTGTTATAGAATCCTCGGGGACTCAGTCACGCTAATTTAAAACATCTTTTAAAAAATTCTAAATCCGCTAATTTTGCACTGTGCTGACTGTAGGATGATAGGATGATAGTGTGAGATGCACACATGCGTTCTGTCCCCTCCCCTCTTTTCCCAAATCCCCACTCCATCGAGATCCTGACCGCGGATGCACGGGTGGATGTCTGGGATGGGGGGCCTGGTGAGGCGGGATACCGGTCTCCACACGGGTGGTTGTAATTACTAATAAATAATGATCGGGGTAGAAACTAACATACCCTACTACTGTTAATTTGGGCCGAATCTGGTTGGTTTGCGTGATGGAAACAATGACAATTATAATACATAAGCCGAGACAGTGGTAGGGGTACAATTAAAGCATTTGTTCGCGTACATAACGTAAATTCATCCGTATTTTTATCACACTAACAATCTTAAAATCGCGGTTTAGCTTGTTGAAAAAATCGGTAGAGTTGGCTGGACTGAAAAAAGACTCAAAAGTCTTTAAAGCAGTCTAGGGAAAGGGTGGGGCTTTCATTGTATATTGTGCTAACAGCAACACGTAGCCACTTTCATTACCCACAAAAATAATACAATTATTATATTATCTAAATATACAATGATAAAACCTTTCTTATGTGTGATACGAGTAAACACCATTGCATCATACTTTCATGACTAGAAAAATAAAATTAAACGTCCTTGAGGTATTTTTATACAAAAATGGAGGTACATAAATTATAAACAATAGAGATAAAAGGATAGAAGAAAGAATTGGCGGCCTCCGCAGCGTAATTACCAAGAAGCTGGACTCACGTTAGAGAGGTTCTGGGTTCGATTCCCGGTGAGAACATGCCTGAGTTTATTTCACATCAGCTTTAATACATAAAAAACAAAAAAAACAAAAAAGTAAGAAGAAATATAAGATCAAAATCAAATATCCTTTGGATTTGCATTTAAATCCCCTAAAATCCTCAGAAATTAATATCGATAATAAGCATGTAAAAAAAATAGATGGCAACTTACCTATTAAATTAACTGGTATTCACAAATTACTCGATTATTAAATATCCCAAGCCTGCAAAAACTTCGATTGCATCAAAATAACACTTATTAATACGTAATAGTAATAGCTATTTATTTTAAATTCTTACAATAAACATTAACAATTATTATTGAATTTTAAAAACTTAATTATATCAACAGTCACATCAAATAACAACAAACCGCGTGCTTTCAATATCATAGAATAAACATCTAGAAAAATTCTTTATTTGAAAATTATAAACTGATAAGAAATTCTACGTAGAAATCCAAGATTAAAAATATGTACCTAGGTACCTACTTTGTTACATTTTTATACCATTTTTAAGTAGGTAGGTACCGGAAAATTCTTTTTTTTATGCATTCTATTAAATTTTTGTACATTTGGCAATAATAAATATTCAATGGGACAAAGAACTAAAGATTTGTAAACATTCTTCAAAATAAATCATTAGGTCAATGCCTCTTTAGATAGACAATAAAAAATGAAGTAAACCTTGGAGGAATCACTATACCAATGCCATGGCGACCGTCATATTATGTAACAATGAGTTGTAATTAAGTAGGAGGCGTGATGGGAATGTGGTTATAATGATTTATTTTAGCTAGTGAACGATATTTCTTATTATAATTACAAGAAGGCTAAAATTTTCCTGTCGTTTAGCTCATTAAAACGGAAAATTGCTGGTTTCACGCGTTTTACTTCGAAGGCAAAATGATCAGTCTTACGCTTTGGCGCAAATTTGAATTTAAATGTGGAAAAACACTTTTTTTTTTATTAAAAAGAAATCTACGCTATCTTATGATATTTGCACATATTTCAATTTGTAAATACTATTTTCAATAAAGCCTAAGCGGCTTGTGCTTGAAAATAGGAATCGACTCGTGTCGAAGTGGGGATTCGAACCGACGAACTCGACGCTACCCACTGGGCCACCACCCGTTCACTTCACCATACAAATTTTCTGAAAATATACGCTTCTTAGGGATAATTTTATAACACCACTTATTGTCAAATTCCACCGTCAAAAGACTCCAGCACTAAGGCCAATACACGAAACGTGTGACGTAGATGTCTAGTGATGACATAGATGCCTATTGATGACGTAGTGAGTGACTTAGTGGGTAACTGGACACCTCAGACACGGTAGTATTTTTCAAGTATGGAATGTCACTTCTCTGAAATTCTTGTTCGAAGATGTCGGAAATCGAACTCGCGACCTAATCTATGGAAGCCCAATGTACCAAACACTAAACCACGAGGCGGTCAAGTGGTTTACTTTAGAAAAATCTTTCAATGTACCTCTCTGTCTTCTCTTTCTCTTTTCTCGAATCCATGGCTCATGACCGAAATGATGACGCTGCATGACTCCGCATGGCCCACCTGAGGACTGTCTCCCCCTCCACATGGAACTCTGCCGCTCTGCAGGCTGCAGGCACTGATAAATCGTGGTTTTATGACCAAGTCTTGTTATTCTGTAACATACATTTATCTAGCGCCTACCACAAGGTGAAACTTATCTAAAATAAATCAATCAGCTTGAGGGAGGATAACGAACCCACCAACCACCCACAGCTGAAAGAGAGTCCTCCAGGACCATTCTACTGTTCTACTTTTTCATCTATGTACTCTATGCAGTATAGTGAGGGGGAGGAGGATATATTTGCATGCCACCCCTATAAAGTCCCTTCCCTCAGTAGGTATCTAAGTTTATTTATTTACAAAAAAAAGGCGAAATACAAATATATACTCGTTGGAGGAAATGAGGATGGCTCTTATACCAGGTACGAGGTTCGAGCCTTTGCGTCCAGAAAGTAAAGTGTCCTACCTTTGGTAGTTGGTTACTCTTCTTCCAGCCGCACACAACAATGAGAACTCTGATGCACTTTCACAATGGCTGATGATCAAGGATTGTTTCTTTATCGAGATAAATTGCCGATCGGGATTTCGCGTAGTTTTTTGTAGCGTAGGTCTTTGAGGCGCGGTGCGGTAAGCGGTGAGGTTCGCGGCTAGGGTCAATTCACTTCTGACGCGGAATGAGGGAGGCGTGGACGGGATCGAGGTAGCGGGTTGAGGTGCGGGGAATTAAATATAATATAACAAAAGTGTGTGTGTGAAATAATATTAAACTAAATAAGTGCGCGGCGTTACCACTCGTATACACGTAAAAAAAAACTCACCAAAATCATTACAAAAGGGCTAAAATAATTAACAATAAAATAAATAAATCAGCCTGTCCGTTTGTCCTTTTCACACTATTTTGAGTGGTTAAAGCCAAAATAGCCTAAGAGATTAGCAAAATATATGTTTAGATAAACGGCTAGTAATGAGTGGCTAGTGCGTGCGTGCGTGACCATGCGTGATGTCGTGGGTTCGATTCCTATGAGGATAAGGGAAAGTAGTAGTAAAGGAAAAGAATTGCAAGAAATTATCAAAATAACTAGACCTCAGATTTTTCACTGCCGCGCATCTTCTTAATCGTAAATCCTTCAAGCCAATAACGATTTTTTTTTGGCGCAAATATACAATTTAATATAATATGGCTGCCTCCAATATAATTTTAATCGCCTCCGTTTAAGGCGTAATGGCTAAGATACGGAAGTTCCGGGCTCGATTCCCGGTGAGAACACAAAAATAAAAAGTTATTTTTCTCAAGCCTGGGTGTTTGTGACGTTGTTCCCCTCTGTAATTGGGCCTCCTGGCCTGTTGAGGTGGTTATATAAAATTAAAATAAATAACTAATCAAAGTTAAACGAAAATACTTGGTACACTTCCACTTTTATTTATTTGACCAGTAAGCGCTCTCACCCTGTTACGGGCATCTATAGACTGGTAACACGTTGCACAAGACAATAGTATAAATAACATTTTTACAAAGTAAATTTAGAAACTAAACATATGAGCTAGAAAAAGACAGTATGAGAGAAAGATGATTTACTGGAGATGGAAATCCACCGATGGAAATTTACCATGGTGTCAATAAAAGGTAGAAATCCACCAAGTAATGTCAATAAAAGATGGAAATCCACCAAGAAATGTCAATAAAAGATGGAAATTCACCAAGTAATATAAATAAAATTCATGATCGGTCCTCTGAAAAAAGATTTAAAAAAAGATCGTATTTTTACTAGATACCTATAATAAATTACACCATTTCACTTGTCTTTAAATACAGATTTATTTTCTATGTTCCAAATCGAGTTATTTAACGATGTGTTTTTAATGATTGTAGTTGTTGTGAATGTTCAGAAATAAAGAGGAACACCGAAAAATAGTAGAGAAATCTACAATTTATTATTAGGGACATTAACGCCAACGCAAACGCTACGTCGACCAACATAATACTTGAACCCAGATTGAGGAGACGTGAACAGATTAGTCAATTTTCCAGTAAAATAAAATAACAAGCAGATAAATGTACTTATGTACTTATGAATGTGCATATTTCCAAACCCATGCCAAAGGTTGTGGTCTAGTGGTAGATTCGAAGACTCCGGATTGGAATCTCTAGGTTCAAATTCCAGTCTAGCACAACTTGTTTCCTGATTTCTGGCACAGTTGTTTCCAACTATTTTAAAGCAACCCCTAAATTGAAATATTTGAGTATATCATAAGAACTCAAATGTCTCTTTTTACCAAAAACTTTTTTATTATATTTCCCGACCCAATTACGAACTAAGAGTCTTAAATTCTTAATTTTAACAACCTTACTGGGAATCAAATCCAGAATCAGTGTGGTGTTAATCCGGTATCCTTAGCCATTACACCACGGAGTCGTGGGCATTTTTTATATAGGCTACCCACTTTAAAAATCCGCATCGATACTTTTATTCACAAGTGGTAAATTTTTTTACCATCACGATTTTGACCCTAGGTCCAAACCAGAGTTGATAAATGCCTCTTTTCGTTATTTTGGTTATTTATTATCCTAAAATTAATTTATCACTTTTCTTGTCGGCGCGGGCGTCATAGAATGACCGACTTTAGAGCAGGTATAGAGAATAGATAATGATAGACAATTATTGAATGCATAAAAGATTCATTGTAATGAAAACAATAATTTAGTTTGTGTGACAAAGTAGATATTTATAAATCAATAAATGGTGGTAAATGTAAATTAATATATTACGAAAATAAGTCATCATCATCATACCATATCCGCTCCCTATGTGGAGCATATGGAATCCACAAACCACCTCCAGGCCAAGCGATCGGCCGCCAGCTCCCGTGCATCCTCCCATGTCAAGTCCACGTCCCGCAGCTCTGATGCAAACTGCCGACGAATCGTCAACAGTGGATGACCAGGACGCCGAGAACCTGATGCCTTGTAAAATAGGCAAGCATGGTTAAGGCTCTCGGAGGCATACTTAGTATATGGCCTAGCCAGCCGAAACGCCTTCGCCGGATGACAGTAGATTCCAAAGGTTGCTGTGTCCGTTGCCTCACCTCCGTGTTCCTTACAAAGTTAAACCACCGCACACCTAAAATTCTTCTAAGACACCGATTCTCAAAACTCAGTTAGGTGCCACGATTCGCAGCCATAGAGGAGAACAGGTTTAACTCCTGCATCACACCTGTTCTCCACCTGTAAATAAGTCTCTAATTTAATATTATTTTATCAGATTGGTTTATTTTGATTTTTTAATTAACAACCTCCTATGCGAGTGATTTCAAATCAGATTGGTTAAACAATGTATTAAAAAACATTTACATCCATCGAAATATTACACTCTACTTTATTTGGTGTTTGCATCACATACGAGTATATTTAAATTATTTGGTGTATGAGTATATCACAATTTAAATTATAGATTTTTCAGAAACGGAATTATTCGAATGTGCCGATAATCGATTATCATAATCAAATAATTCGGTACCCATGTATAACTGATTATTTATCAAATCGAGTAATTGGAATTATTAAAATAATAGAATTTAATAATTAACCGATAAATGAATTTAATATCTATTTGAAATAAACTCATTTGAAAAAAGAGGTTGCCTTTTTTATGCAAATGATTTTTCCCGGCAAAATTTGGCAAACTAACAAAGTTTTTTACAAAAAGGTCAGCAAAGTTTGTATAGCATATTCTGTCAAATTGACAAAACTTGTGGATATGGCATGTAATTTTTGAAAAAAGTTTTGCAAAATGGTTATCGAATCACAATATTTTATCACAATTTACTATATAGTATGAATGACCGAATTTGACCAGTTTGTATTTGTAGAAAATAAATCCAAAATGTTTTTCAAACATTTTTATTATTTAGAGTTTAAAATTTAAGAAAATTTGTGGAAATTTATTTATTAAATTATTATGTACATCGGTATTTAAAATCTTCTGTACTTCATTTATTTCCTAACTAATTAGCGGTAATTAACAAATTAAAAATTTTACGGTTTTCTTACAAAACTAACAACGCAACACTTTGTCGTTTGTCTTTGCAAATTGAAAAAGAGTTTTTTCTGTCTTCTGTGAATTACTTTATTTTCCTTTGAATTATGCAACAAGCACATTTTTTAAAGATCCTTTTATTCCATTTGTATTAAAATTTAGTACCATTGTAGATGACGTAATAGCTACACGTTATTCTGGCAATAATAATTTTGAATAAAAATTATTTTATTTATTTTATTTTATTTTATTGTTTTTACGCCCATGGGCTTTTTACATGGACATTTTTAAATTATTGCACAGTAGGTAGCTATTCATTACCGCCAGAGATGGCATCCAGACACTGTTCCCTAAAATGCACTAGATTTGTGTTAAAAACATCAATATTTGTTAGTATACTTCTTAGCCAGTGCGTGCATTCTACGTATCGTTGAGTTAGCACTGTAATTGGTCGATGATTGGCTACAGTAAAATAGTGCATTACTACGGATAACTCGACCAGGCACTCGTATACTAATTAATTGTGTTAGTTGACAACAATCAAACATAGATTTTAATACTTTGAACCGAAAGAGAAGTAAGAGTAAGATCTTACTTGATTAGTAGGTACTACTTAGGGTACTAAAATCAAGTAAGATCTTACTAAGGGGGCTAGATTCCAAACCATCCATGCGCTTTGTAGCTGCAAGATGGTGGTCTAGTCTCCCACACAGTTAAACTTCAAGTCCAAGTGCCTTTTTAAAACTAATTTCAACTTTTAATTCTGCTTTCAACTTGTAACTATCACCTATACCTTTGTAGTATTACCTATATATAATTAACTAGTTTCAATATTAATCTATGTAAATTAATTAACTTCAAAATATTTTCTTTTATTATGTAAGTCCCTAACTGTAGGAGACTAGAATAGAACCCCAACCGTTCATGCGCTTGGTAGCTGCAAAACGTGTTGTGGTCTAGCCTCTTTATTGTACAGCGCTCTTGAGGCGATTTCTCGCGAAAATAGCGCTTTATAAATCATCCTTAAATAAATAAATACCTATTTGAAATCTTTCATAAAACATTATGACGACTTTTAATGTGGTATATTTAGAGAATTTAGCCATATAATATGATTTACAATACAAGTACTTATTTTTTTATGTAACATTTCACTTTCTACTGAATTACTTCATGTTTTGTGATATTTTCAACATGACATGATTTGAATTTTGAATACTTGACTCAATTCCTTAAATATTTCGTCATAGTAACATTTTTTGCACTTCAAAAAATCTGTGCCAATATTTATTTTATTTTATTTGAGAGGCAATAAAGGTATTCTGATAACGCGTTTTTTTATGGCCCGTAGTACGTGTTCCTTATTGCTTTAAGAAATATCAGCCACTGATTGTGAGAAAGAGAACGACAATTTACATAATGTGAAATTAACTAAATAATCATTGCAATTTTAGAATTATCTACAAAAGTAAAAAACCTACCCAAATAAAAATAAGTAGGTACTTATAGTTAATACCGACGTCATTATTTAATAAACACATCAAAATCACTCGCAAACGAGTGGAGGCTGTAGTTGTAGTGAAAATTGCCTACTGATTATAATTTCCTTGCCTTACTTTCCAGAGTACTATTTTTTCCCCGGTTTTGGTTATATACAGTGTATTAACTTGAATGCATTTAATTGAAATGAATGATTGAGAAAATCAATAAAACCATTCGGAAATTTCGCATGATTGCCTTTTCGAACTAGAGGACATTTTGTATGGAAACATCCTAATTGATAGATATTGTGATAAAATATTTTTTATTGTACTTATGCTTCCTTACGTATATTACAAGAAATGGATCTGCATATATTATTCTCTGTTAAGTACGGAAGAAAACAACGACCTTGATGATGTTAAAGTGTAGAGTTTTTAAAATTAAAATGTTCATTTTTTAAAGTATTTTCATTACGTATCATCTCCTTAATTAGTAAGTATAATGCTTATGTACATACTGCATAAACCTGAATATTTCTTGCCTTAAAGATGCAAAGAATTAAATAGTTCTACGATATTTGATAAACACAACCTCTGATAGTGTTAATTTGATTTATATTTTATATTATTAAGTATTCATTTAATCCGATGCGTAAACTCACCTTTCGAAAAGTAGATCAATAATCTAACTGATCCGGATTTTCAACTACAATAAAGCTTTATCGCCGTAATAATAATAATGGTCGCTTCTTAAACTTAATTGCTATCGTCTAAATTAATTAAGAGTAGCTTAGTCTGACCTGGATTAAAGAATGCGGAATGATAATACATAATTATTGTTAACCTAGGAAAATTGTCTTCTAGGATAGATTTTTATGATAATGACGGTGATAGTGTGGGGATGATGATGATGGTTATGATAAAGGTGATGAAGATGATGATGATGAAGGTGGTGATGATGATGATGATGATAATGAAGATGATGATTTAAATTTTAAAATTATTTAAAAAAAAAATGGTTTTCTGTAAAGTCGGTTTACGGACGATAATTTAACGTGATAACGTCATAAGAAAACATTGATGAAAAATAGCATACTTTTATGAATTGAATTGAATTATTATTACTGGATTATCATTATTTTGTATATTACAAAGCAGGAGTTGATTGAAAATTACAATTTTTTCCATAAATTATCATTTTTTGCACTCGTTAATTTCACTTTCACTTTGTAGCTTGTGTACTGCTGCTGTCTCCCTTCTACTCGGACGCATCGGCCGATGGAGTGGAAGAGAGATAGATGCGTCACAAACCGAACACTTAGGCCGATCGTGCCTCTCTATCGCTTGCTCCGCGCTCTCGCTTGCACACTCGGTTCAGGCGGAACTTGACAATTCGTGTGTGCAGCCAGCGTTCATCGATTTATTAGACAAAAACTTAGGTTTTTTAGCTGACGATATTTTTTGCATATTTATATGTTTTATATTTTCATTTTTGGACAGCTAATGAGCGCTTTCGCCTTCTAACTATCGAATAACGGATATGTCGGAGACGTCCGCCAATCAACGTGTACCTATACGTGTCATCCATCAAAAATCTTCCGTCAAATAACAAAGTTAACGGGAATTATGTTATTTGTTCACGTTATTATTTCACTCCCTATTGAGGGAGTCACGATTTGTTTCCACTGGTCGCCTGGTCGCCTGGTGTTGGCGATCGAAAGTTTCTCCGGGAGATAAAAATCTGGTTCCTTTTGGGGTCATTGATTGATAGTGGGCTAACAAAACTGTAGGCGTTTTTATATTGTACGAGTACATTATACTACTCCGCTTACCTACACAAGCTTTTAGGCAAACTGGTTTCCTGTTGGGATCAAAATACACATATTTATTGTTAACTAGCTACTTCAATTCTAGGCATCATAATATTTTCATTTTACATTTTACTGGTTTTTTATAATCAACTGCGTCACTGTAACTATTTAATAATCAATTTATTAATATTACGTATTTGGTTTATAATTTAATCAAAACAATATTAACAAACATTATTTTTTGAATGTTAAGATAATTTAAAAACAATATTACAAGCTTTTTTACCAACTAAATATCCCCCCATTTTTTTTTTTTTTATTCCAAATGAGTAAACAGAGTCGATAAAATTGATAGACCCTATAAGGATTACATATATATTGATTATTGTTTTTATTGTGTGATAGACTTATAAATGATTTTATTTAACATCAGTAACTGTCTAAATAAAATTACTTGTAGACGCGCGATGTATCTAATATTGAATTGTAGCTCGCGTGGACTCCAACAACAAACCTGATGATTTTTTAAATCAGCCATTCTCTCCCCATTATTTCGGAGCAAGACCTCAATCATTGAGATTTATTTTTATGCGATTTTTTAAGTAGTTATTTTTATTTATACAAGTGGCTACCGCCTCGTAGTATAGTGGTAGCGCGTTTGGCTGTCATGCATGAGGTCGCAGATTCTTTCCCGATGGGGGTCAATATGAAATATTTATTTGAATGTGATTTTCACATTAAAAATATTTCATATGTGATACCTTGGACCGGCGCAGAAGCGTGAGACTGATCATCTTGTCTTCATGTAACAAATGATCAAGATTCACTGCACTTGGTGTACCAACGCAGTGCCCTATGCACCATTGGGTGCGGATAAGGGAGAGAGTAGTAGTCTACATTCAAACAGGCCTATGAAATGAGTGCTTGTGGTTGCTTTAAGAAACTATAAGAATATCTAGGTACAATAGGGTTCTTCCTGATAACATGAATATCCTTGAAAACGCTATAAACAATTTTAACGATATAAAACACAATGATCAAAAATTTTGTTTTTCATTTATAAATTTATGTTTTAAAAAAAACACGAAATTACGAGTGACTTTTAACGCCCGTTATTGACGAATGACGTCATACCCGTCTACCGTGGAAGGCGTGAAATTCATTCCGTAGTGAGCGCCTATATTGCTGTGACGTCACACCGCATGCGCGCTAAATGGAGGATTTTTGCGAGCGATTTGAAAAAGCGCTATTTCAAACCACGCCAAAAAATTCACATGACATCGTAAAAAAAATTTAAAAATTCCCTTGATATTGTAATTTTTCAATAATTTTTTTAAAATAAAAAATAAAAAAAAATCGGAAAGAACCCAATTGTACTGTTTTTCCATTAATTTTTTTACTATACGATTAATACTTATTATAAACCATACGATTAGTACCTATTAAAAATATGAAATTACTGCAATTTTACCTTACTACATAATATTTCTATGGATTAATGTATTCTTAAGTTCTCTTACTTAAACTACTCAATATACATTTACATCCAATATGGATGATTCAGGAACAATTTTTATTCATCGAGTTTGCATGCAATAGAGCAGCATTCATGAATTATTCCCACTGTGTGCACAAGATAGTAATCCATGGACATGAACAATAATAATATCACGCTTACTGAGGCAGTGTACTACAGAAAAACAACGTTGATCAATAGAAAATGAAACAGTACGTTACATAAAAATAGTAATTTTTACAGACAGAGTTATTAATGAATTGATTCAACAATGCTTAAAGCAAGGCTGCGGGGAGAATTTGAATTCAAAGGTAATTCGATGGTCAGTTGCTCGATCACAGATCAGTACCGACTTGGTAATAAGCGACGTGATAACGATTTCTTACCCATGGATGTTTAACGTTTTCGCGATCACAATGGAACACGCGTTAAAAAGTTATCGATCGGGATTATTAAACGAGCGTATACTAGTCGCGAGCCATTTCCCGAGATATATCTTATTCGGACAAATCTTCATTCAATCTTTATCATAATTTAGCCGGTTTTCGGCAAGCCAAATATTGAGAAAAGCAGTCGACATAATAAAAAATCCGACAAGCGCGATGATTTGACGTTTGACGTACGGCCGCGATATATAGCGTAGATCGGCTCCGCTCGGGTCAGATCGTCAATGCTCGGCTCAGCGATCGCGGTATTGAACGGTATGTGTTATTGTGATCGCTCAAATCGTTAGCGTTAGCACGTGATTAGCACGTTTTTAACTACGTCGATAGTTATCTGTGATTGAGCTACTGGAGTTATTAGAGCCGGTACTGAAAAAGTGAAAAACAATACTTGTCAGAAAAGAGGGTAGTATCATGAGCTGTTGAATTGTCCGCCCCCATTGCTGAATATTCGGTGAATTACAGGTGTGTGTAAAAATATGAGTTTGGGTACTATGATTAACAGATTTATTTATTTATTTATTGACGGACAGAGTCCATTATAAACATTATAGATACACGAATTTTTACAAAGAAAAAAAATTGCAAGGACAGAAATGAACAGCAAAGACAAAGAATAGATTTTTTAAATTAAGTAAAATGCATAAGCTAACTATACAGATTTTTCAGCTGATTTATAAAGAAAGACATCCTTACACCAAAATAATCAAGATCTTGATGATCTGAATAGTCTCCTCTTTCCAGTCCCATCTTCTCTTCTGACTCTGACTTGATCGCCAATCGTCCAATATTGGTGATGAGATTTGTATGTATATCAGTGCGTTAGAAACAGATAGAGTTGGCCCAAACCTTGCGCCAATTCACGAAGGGTAAGTAAGCAAATACCTGCATATACCTACCTACTTAAATTGCACAGAAACAGTTATATAATTTTTTTTATGTGCAAAACATGGAGGAAGCAACGAAAATGCGACAAGACAAAGTGGCATTCTATTCTCTCAGACCACCTCTTTGGGAAAACAGTGTGATGATTAGTCAATAAGTCAAGAAAATAAATATGTATTTCTGCTTGGCAGGGCCGGTTTTAGCACTATCAGCGCCCTGGGCGAGATTTCTACGGTGCCTCCTATCTTCCAACCCTTTAAAACCATGCCAAGTAAAAGTTGCCAAGTTTGTCAATCGTAGATCAGTTTTTATCAGCTTAAGCTTGGTAAAACTCCTTTCCCCACTAGCATCCACTACAGGTATAGTGATCTATATTCGTAACATTTGGAGACAGTTCTTGTAAGTTGCGATCTTTGGTCAAATTTAAAACATAGACAGGAGTATGATCAGGCAAAAATGAATTCAGACTTATGAGCTCAACACACAAGATACAACCATCTATATCGGATTTAGAATCTAGAGTTAATTTCAATTGGAGATCACTACAGAGTTTAAGAAGGTCTGGCTTTTCCGAAATCTTTTTATATTGAACCGAAAAAACCAAGATTCCATGTAACTGTTATCTTTCATTGAGGGAAATGAAGGTAGTGTCCGAAAGACTGTAGAAAAATTCACTTCAAATTTATTTTCTGGAGAAGTTATAGGCTCATCGTTGGCGATTTTACCAACTTGGCGTTTAACGATTCAGCGCCCCTTTATATCTGGCCCCCTGTAGCTCAATCACAGATGATTGTCGACGTGCTTAAAAACGTGCTAAGCATTTGACCGATCAAAATGAACATACGTTCACATCACGGTCGCGTTGCCAAGCACCATAGATGAAAGGTATACTTTGACAAATGTTTCGTTTTATTGCTTCATCAAATTGAATTAAAGCAAATAAATTGCACGATAAATTGTGCAAAAACAATTAAAACTCTATAAAACTAAATTATTTTACTTTACTTACAGTTTTGGCGTGCTATTTAAACATTATTCGATACGTATAAAGTCGCGAAACGTAAATATTTTGAATTTTGACATTTAATATTAGGTGTTGCCAAGAATCAGGTTAAAATGTGGCAATATTAAAAATCGGTGTGCGTCGGACCACACGGTGGAAGTTATACTTCTTTGGCCATTCTCATACACCCACTCACGCACACAAACAGACAGGATATATAAATGAAATATAGGACATTTTTCAATATTATTCAATATATTTATATTCAATATATTATACGTGACTTCATTATTATATTATGCACCTATATTATCATTATCAGTTATTTCTTCCATAATCATTCTTTCATCTTTAAGTCATGGAGAAAAACCGAAGCCATTGCAATAGCGTATTTTCTAAAAAGATAATTCGCTAAAATGACGCGTAAGAAGTAAATAAACAAAAGAAATGACAACTGTCAAAGTCAGACCAATACAAGCATCAGTGACTGTGGCGCCATTTTCTCTTAAGCGCCATTTTCTCTTAAAAATCAGCGTGACGCGGTTTCTCGACCAACATCCCACCCCAAAGTGTCTAACGGGCGCAAAGAAGTATAACTTCAAAAATATAATAATCCCGATCGATAACTTTTAACGGATGTTCCATTGTGATCGCGAAAACGTTAAACATCCATGTTGAGAAATCGTTATCACGTAGCGACGTATTAGCACGTCGATAGTCACCTGTGATTGGGCTACTGGGCGGTCGCCCAACCGCGCCCTTCCCTAACGCCGCTACTGATGCTTGGGTATATGTTATTACATTCTACCTGATAAAACGGCACGGCCGCGACCGGCCGGCATTAACATAAGGTGAATTTTACCTTTCACTTTATTAAAAATCATCGCGTCGGTCGTCATAAAAACACATGTGTGTAATCTCACATTATTCAAGATCGGGGTCAAGCATCTATGTATAATGAAATGTATAGTGGAAACGCTATAACACAAGGCAATGCCAATGTCATTGAAATGGATACTATTATTTTATTTGTCTATCTATACTCACTAAACGAGTCACGTATCTGCGTATCTTTGTACCGAAATCTATACATGAATAATCAAGCTTGAATTTTAATGATATCGCAAATGAAATACTAATATCAAGAATAATGGAATTGTGCGATTTATTTCCTGCTACATTAATATTCATTTGATTTTATTGAATCAATAATTTAATTATTGCAATTTGACAAAGACTTATTTTATTTATTTTATTGTTTTAACACCCATAGGGCTTTTACATATACATTTTTAAATTATTACTCAGTAGGTAGCCATTCATTATCGCCAGAGATGGCATCCAGACACTGTTCCCTAAAATGCACTAGATTTATTAGTGTTGAAAACATCAATATTATTAGCATACTTGTTAGCCAGTGCGTGCATTCGTCGTATAGGTGAGTTTGCACTGTAATTGGTCGATGATTGGCCATAGTAAAATAGTGCATTACTACGGGTAACTCGACCAGGCACTCGTATACTAATAAAAATTTGTTAGTTGACAACAATCAAACATAGATTTTAATACTTTAAACAAATACAATAAATAGTGGTTTTTGTTTTTCTGGGCTCACACATTCATTTTTTAAAGAAATGCTTTCAGCATAACTTTTAATCAAATGTTTTAGAGTTACATTCTTACTTAATAATTGGCTTGATGTATAATTTTCCGTACGTGCAGTAAAACAAAACAAAAATAAAACACGATACCGAAGATACTATCCACTGTCAATTGTTAATCAAATAAAAGGCGAGACTGAAACGTTCAAACTTTAGTGTTCATAAGGAGAGCTTACCATGACGTAATTTTCAGCTCATTCGAACGAGTCAAATCCTCGGATTAAATTCTCACCCCCTTACGACTTGATTATTTATTTCAAACACAAGCCCTTCAGGCTTTCGTAAAATATTTTTTTTAGAAAATGAATTTATTTTTATATGCGAATATAATAAGATTTCATAGATAAATATTTGAATTTATAAAAATCTGCAAACAACCAAAGGGGCAGACTGATCCAGTGTTATATTGGAGATACGTAAAACGTTGTACATTCATTTGCTTCAGCGGTCTTGCGTAATTAATAATAATAACATAAAAAAACTAATGCTAAGAAATGTTTCAGGATTATCGGTAACACGACGCAACAACCGGATTTCACAAATTATAGATGCTTTCATTTTCAAATAATCCGATCTGTGATATACTGGCAAAACAAGTTTTGTAAAGTTAGTTGTTATAAAACGTTTTTTGCAAAGAGCACTTTTGATTTTCACTACAAACTAGAACAGGCGCGACCGACGCGACGTCTCATCAGTTAAAAGCTCAGAGAAAGGATTTAGTTAAAAGATTAAATTACGCAAACCAAAAAATGTAACGGCAGATAATAAGCTGTAATACCGTATTTATTTTGAAATTATAAACTTGGCCTATTGATGGCTACCGGCTCACTAGCCATCTCTTTAGACCGCTGATTCGCTCCACGTGACCAAACCATCGTAAAAGCCCTTTCTTAATTTTGTCGATAATGCTTATCTCAGCCTTGCACTCTGCTCTAAACTTCGACATTTTACACCTATCATGCATAGTCTTACCACACATTCGCCTGAGAGATCGCAATTTAACAGCATTAAGTCTGCTTTCATCCTTCTTTTTCCAACACCACGCTTCACTACCATACATAAGGGTTGGTACCAGAAATCCGTTGTGTACTGCCAATTTGGCTTCTTTCGATAAGTTCTTATTTGCCACTATCGATTTTAAGGCACCATTAACTCTGTTTCACGAGAAAAAGTATAAATACGGGAATGTTGATTCGATCATTAGGAAAATTAATGATGAACCTAAATTTCGAAATGTGAGAAGGTCTACTACAGTCATGAAAATTTAGCTTCCATCTATTTTTATTTATCTCGTAGATTTAGTAAATGAGGACGCTTCTAGAATATCATTATAAAAAAACACCACATCGCGAGACTGGTATCGTTAACAACGTTCATTCATTTAATCTTATGTTCTACTCCGATTTTACTATTTGCTTTCACTTCAACGGTTTATGGGAGTGTTATTTGGTATCAAAACGATACACTCCTTATTTCCTCTGCGTCTTAATCTTATTAACAAGATGACGATGATTCGTCTGTTTAGTGTTATTTTCTTTTCCATGTAGCTTTTACTATTATCTGCATTTATTGAATACATTTTTTTAACAATTAAAATAATTACATTTTGGCAATTCACTGCTCAAAATTGTAATTACGGCTCATCAAATGCTAATGTTTATTGATCATTTTTCAAGGATTTATTTTCAAAACGACTGAAGTCTAAATTTGTGAAAATTTAATGAAATTTATTTAATTATTTATTTGTTAATAAAATAGTTTTGAGCAGCTACTGTTTTTATAATAGTTATAATTATGGACAAATTAATTTTATTTCCTGTAATTTTTTTAAAAAGCGATCTCTCAGGCGAATGTGTGGAAAAAACCATGTATGATAGGTGCCCTAATGTCGAAATTAGAGCAGAATGCATGACTGAGATAAGCATTTTCGACAAAATTAAGAAATGTCTTCTGCGATGGTTCGGTCATGTGGAGCGAATAAATGATGAAAGAACGGCTAAAATGATTTACGATTCGAGTGTGTCTGGTTGTAGAAATCAAGGAAGGCCGAGAAAGACATGGCATGATCAAGTAAAACAAATACTTGATAGTGGTCATGTGAAAAGTCGTAATAATCGACGTGCGTGCATGAGAAGATGTATGAATGTGGAGTTAGCAAAGGAAGTTTGCCAGGACAGAGTGGTGTGGCGTTCTATCCTCTCTGCCTACCCCTTCGGAGAAATGGCGTGATGGTTAGTTAGTTAGTTAATTTTTTTTCCTACCTACGAAGTGAGTGCTTCAACATAATTAGGTACCTACTATCGTACATTATATAAATAAAGAATATCGATACATTTTACTCAAATAATGTAAATTGCTTGCAATTTGACCAGTTGGGTGAAATCCAGTTTTTGTCTACAAGTATTTGGACACACTCAAAATGTTGTTTATAAATTGCTTGCGCTCATTCTTATGTTTTATCTAACGCTCATATCTTATCCTTTATGCTTATGTTTTTGTATCATGTATAATATTTATAATTGAGTTAAATTTACTTTGTTCTTTAATTATTTTTTCACCTTGCGCTTAACTTGTGTTTTATCTAATTATCTTATCTTTTATGCTAATGTTCCTAATTTGCCTTGGTACTGATATTAATATTTGTCTTGTAAATAAATTAATAAAATAAATGAATTGTCAAATGTATTTTACTCCTCTTGAAATATGCGATGTTCGCCAAATATTAAAAGATAATAGGTACTAATATTAATAGTTAATATTTTACCAGTTTCGGAAATCTAAGGAAAACAATTACGTCTTATACCTTCAATTCTTCGCACACTGACTAATCACATTGTCCATTATACTTATTGTCGAAATAATTTGTACACAATTCTCAAAAAACATGTTAAGTTAAGCAATTGCAAAATTATGGCGAAATGGAGGAGCTGAATAGACTTTTAACTAACTAACTCACCACAGTAATTACTCATTGCTTTGTTTCGATTCGAAAAACCAATACAATATGCTTTGGAAAGCTTTGCGGTCAATGTGCGAAAACAACTTACTTCTAATTGGATCCACAGTTAAAAGTTCACATACAGGATGCTTTGAGTGCATTTTATTTCGATAAGTGCTTAAATAAATGCATTACATTAACTTTTATAATATGTTTATTTAACTTTGAACACATTCTTTCACCTATGGTATTTTTTTATAATTATTTTTTATATAAAAGAAACATTTGAGTTCTTTGAGAATTTTAGAGCTGCTTTTAAATAGTTGGAAATAACTGTGCCTGAATTTACAATCGTAATGATTTTTTAAGCGTTTTGTAGAAATCAAATCAATGTTTAGAGAATTATACCTACTTCAATATTTAAAAATGTTAGTTTTTCTAATGAATTTTTTTCATTCCTCTTAAGGAATATTAATCGCTAATACAACTTTTTTCGTTAAAAAACAAACAACAAGTTTTTAATAATTAGATGAAAAGTATTTTTGAGTAAATGGTATGTATAGTAATTTTAGTTTCCTAAAATGACACATTTCAGATTAATACAGAAATGGAACATCATGGATGTATTATATTTATGCATAACTACTGGAAAAATTAGTAATTCTATTGTGTTTAATTACTATACCTAGCATAAATTACGACTGAAAATACGTAAACCTCAAAAATTTCAAGACAGGAGTTTTTATAACAATATCTTAAAATTACTTCTAATATGTATATCCGATTACTAGGTAGAGTACAAACTGCCTATAGGCTCAATGGTGGGCTGTCGATCCACGTCTTGAAGTTCAAATGTAAACTGACAATGGATTCGTTCATTGGTAGCGTGAAAACAGTGTATATCGATCACTTTTAATCTACTCCCAATGTGCATTGCGGTATGTTATTGCAGAATTGTGGAGCTCCTTTTTAAGATAGACCTAATGGTCTTTATTGGTTTCATTGGGCCCTGCCTTTTGGGATGTCGACTCCTGGCGTCCCTCCATATTTTTGCATGTCGTCCAAGAAGCCGGCGGGCAGAGATGCATGACGAACTTGGTGATTATCATCCATTCTCTGGAGACATGTGCATGGCAGTTTCTTCTTCTTTCTCTTCCTCATTTGACAATCAGACTCACACAACTCAGGATTGATTCAGAAAAATGCACCTGTTAACGGCCGATCAAGTGGCTTGCAGATAATTTGTGGAGTCCATATGCCTTATTTCTTAAAATTTGCTTCTAAGTAGGTACTCTCCTCTTAACATATCAGGTGTGCGGGTCTGCTTTCATTTCAGTCTTCAGTGATCTTCAATAATAAATTATTATGCGGCCTACTTTTTATTTGTATTTATATTTATTTTATTTATTTATTTATTTATTCATTATAAACGCCTATACAGGCTTTTCATAAAAGTAGAATACAAAATTTTTAGCAAATACATAAAAATGAAAAATATATATAATACATAATATGCCATAAATACACAACAATACAATGCTAAAGTTTATTACAAAATGACTTGACTGATCCAATGCTGGAGTTGAAGAGATCAACACCCTCGCACACCAAGTTGCCATTCCTTTGAATCCTATTTATGGCGTAATTATAAGCGTAATTTCTATTTCCGGTGTTTGGATCAAACAAACGGCAACTTCTTGTGGTGCGACCCGGTATGTGAAATCTGACCTCATTCAACAACATTGGACAGTCAAGTTTATTATTTATTAATTTATATAGAAGAACAACATCATTTTGTAATCTACAGTTGCTTAGAGATGTTAATTTTAATATTGATAATAGGGCATCATAATCTATATCCGCATCATATACTTTAATAATTTAATGTTTATCTTTATGACAAATATAAAGATGTATAACATTGGTATTCGTCTTTTAGTGTATTGTTTTTTACCTTCATCCCTGCCCATTTTTTAACAACTTTATGGTTTCAAATAGTTAAAACATCGTATCGATATCGTAAAATTAGGAAGTGAAAATTCAAACCTCATTCTTCTTTCACACACTCGTTCAAAATTATAGCACAAAAACAGAATGGTATTAAAAAATCTGTAAAATAAGTCAATTAATTATTGTTGCTTTTTCTGGTGATGCTGTGTACGATGGCTTATGCAGTATTCCTTGTTAAATCGAACTAGAACATTCCTGATATTCAAAGCCTGAAACAGTTACTTTAGATACCAAGAGTTTTGGCTATCTTGTTGCGATACTCATGTTGTATTTATGACATTCGGTTAGGAGGAGATTCTATTTCCCGTAGGTACCTAAATTATCTTTTTTCCCAATATTTTTATTTATGTGAATCATTATTTGATTTACACAAAACATTAATTACGAAAATCAGCGTCATAAACATAAAATCATAAATATTACAATTACGTTGTTTGAACAAAACATCTAAAAAAAAGTTCTATGAACATTGGACAGACCGCTGAAACAAAAATATCTTTGGTTATAAAAAAAGTTCACATCGGTACTCGTACTAATATATGTAGGTATTTACTTTATTTTATCATTAATTTTATCCAAATTAAACTAAAATCATAACGTATGTCTGTGTATTATTATCAAAAATTGCCACATCTCATGATAAATTGACACGAAATGCCTGCCTGCAGATAAATCGTTATTAAGGCTGTTCAAGAAATAAACTATTTTAATAATTATATTAATATATAACTATTTAAAGTTAAATAAAACAACTTGGTACAAAAGTGTATATTTTTTAATGTAATAGTTTTAAGAAAAATAATAGTAGTCAGATAATGGAGTGACTGAGATTAGGATTATTATATATGTGAGATATATTTTTTCTTTAGCAAAAGGTACCTGCTTACTTTGCAGCAGCACTATTTGTTTAGTTTTAATTAAAATAAACTAATTAGTTTGAATGTTTATTTTAGGTATGATTTATGTCAGTTTTGTAGTTTAATTACAATATAATTACAAATATCTAAGTGATAATTCGTGTTTCGTTGAAAAGTATAATGCACCAAGGGGAATGCAAGGAATTCCGGTGTATCTACCGAATGTCGCAACATGGCTATTATCAAATTCAATAATATACAATATTTGTAACAACTTTGATATACAACCAGACCCACCTCCACGGTGGAAGAAATTAATATTATCATTTCCCATTAACAGGTTGTCAACTGCCGGTACGCGTGTGTGATAAAAAACAATAAACAAATACAAATATTAGGACATGTCAGACTGATCATATTGTCTTCATGTAGAAAAAGATCAATGACCCTTTCCTAGACCGTTTTAATGACTACGTTTTTCAGTCAAGCACAACTTTACCGATTTTTTAAAACTATTACTTAACTGGAAAAAGCGGAAGAAAAGAAGGTTCACCCCAACTTGCTCGAGCAGCTGGCCCAAATTTACAGTGATAGGGATATTAGTAATTCTACCTCTTTTTAGTCATTAGTTACAACTACCTTCCGCCCAACCACAGCCCCCCGCCGCCCCCCGCCAACCAAAGCCCAGAGAAGACTCGGCCGCAACCCCGCTGAGTTGGCGATCTTCATGAGAAAAACTCATGAAGATCTCCAATGGTCCGCTATGCCTGTTTAATAGAGAGTTTTTTAATGTTAATGTTTTTTTTTTATTTTATTGTTTTAGCCATAATGTGATTTAGAATACTAAATTTAAAGAGTTCACCAGATGGACTATGAAGAGATTGATGAAACACTTCGCTTCTAGTTTATTATTCTAATGATCTTGGACTTTGGGTATTTTTTTATGAATAAAATAAAAGAATTAGCATAAAACGGATTAATATCTGACGAAAGATTGTAAAGTAGTTCAATGGTCAATAATTATCCCTAAAATAATGAATCGGTTCTTGGAAAAAAACCAAATATTTATTCATAATTTAAAACGTAATGTGTTTAAAGCCTGTATTTATTTATATATTTATATTTTAATGTTGCGCACACACAATATGTTAGGTACAATGAACTAAGATCAATTAAAGGTAATTTATACAACATAACACCAATTACGTGGACAACACAATGTACAAGACAAATTTCTGAAGACATGAAGTGAGCAAACAATAGTATACATCGTGATTATGTTATGTCATGTGTATGTTGTGTTGTGGTATGTGTGTGGAGTGTGGTGTGTGGTGTACGTGTTGGGAAATCAGAATATTTAAGCGCAGGAGACAATATGTAGGTTATAATAAGCTTGCGCTACTCAGCCTCCGTTATAGCAGAGAGCCGAGTCGCTAAACGGAAGAATCTAATGGAAGATTATCAAAATGAATTATTTTCAACATATAACGCCATGGAGCTTTAACGAAAATTATTATTCTGATATACTGACTCTTCATGTACATTCATTATTATTACTTATGAAGACTTATTTTATTTGATATTATTTTAGGGACCTACTATTAGACGGAGCCTTTCATTTAACCCGTAAAGATACATTTATCAGCCATTTTAGAAATATTGTAAAACTACAATTTTTTTAACTTCTTCTCGTCAGTCCAAATGTCCATAACCAAATCGAACCCGGAACCTTCTTGTTGAGAATTCAACGTTATAGCCATTTCAGCACTTGAGTCTGAATAGAGGTTACCAATAGATGTGGACAAAATAACTAACTAACTTACCTTCACGCCGTTTCCCCGTAGGGGTAAGCTGAGAGGATAGAACGCCATACCACTCTGTCCTGACACAATTCCTACGCTTCCTCTACATTCATACATCTTCTCATGCACACACGCCGATCATTCCGACTTTGACATGTCTACTTTCAAGTACTTGTCGTACTTGGTCATGCCATGTCTTTCTCGGCCTTCCTTTGCACTTGCATTATAACTTATTTTAACCGTTCTTTCATCACTAGTTCGCTGCACATGACCAAACCACTGTAAAAGCCGATTCTTAATTTTGTCGATAATGTTTATCTCAGCCTTGCACTCTGCTCTAATTTCGACATTTGTATACCTATCATACATAGTCTTACCACACATTCGCCTGAGAGATCACATTTCAACAGCATTCAATCTACTTTCGTCCTTCTTTTTCCAACACTACGTTTCATTGCCATTCATAAGGGTTGGTACCAGAACTCCGTTATGTACTGCCAATTTTGCTTCTTTCGATGAGTTCTTATTTTCCACAATCGCGTATTAAAATTTGTGCCATAGTTGTCAACCTCTGATTGTGCAGTACCTTCGTATTTATGTATTGGAGAATACGCACGTACATATCTACAACCTGATTCTCTATATATTGTTGGGTCCATAGCCCTTGAAATATTGTGTTGTAACACTACTATGCCGCAACCGAATATTCACATTATTATACCATTAACAATGGCGTTTAAATTATAATATTATGCACCTGGTGCACACTCTTACGGTTAGGGATTTTTATAAAAAAATACGTTTTATTTACAAAAAATAACTACTTTGGGTAGTACCTAACCAAATTTTAACAAAAAAAAATATGAAAATATATTATTTAATTCTATATTAAATTATTTTATTGAATAATTATGTATTGACTAAATCGTCCCGCGTCGTCGCGCGTCATCTAGGTTTAGAAAATATAGATAAAAAGAGTGACTAGGCATGTTGACATTTGACATAGCAAAAACAGATTACACCAGATTTTCAGATTGCATTTAATTTTTAAAATTTACAATCGAAATATATTTGAAATTCATGATTTTATAAACATGAAAGTGTCGACAGAAAATAACCCAACTTAAAGAGTCATATCTTTAGTTAGGCCAAAAGTAGATGTTACAGTAGGTACACATTATCATCACCTCCAAAAACTTACAACTTTACTTTTTTAGTGGGATCTGCTCAATTTAATAAAAATATTACGAAATGTATTATAATTCAATAGGGGACTAAAACTATAATTTTGGAATTACCTAGTCAGTCATGTAAAAAATAATTGATTTAATTAAATTTAACAGAATCGTACCAATATGATACGTGTGATGTAAATAATAAAAAGCAATATAGCAATTTACTTTACAAAATAAACTAAACTTAATCTGCTGGAACGGTTACCAAAAATTAACCATGAATGATTACAGTACTAATGTGCATAATTAAAATTCCGTAATATTTAAAAATTATTCTGGTACCAACCAGCTCTAGTACATATGTTAAACAGAGTATGAAAACATTGACCATGGTTTTGAGGGCTGTTAAACACGACCATTATTTTTATTTAAAAATTATTCCCGACCTTAAGGATGGTTTTGTATTTATTTATTTTCATAAACAAAAAATACAAATTATAGTTTTTAAGAAAAAAATCATTCTCTTTGAGGTGTCCCGTACAGAGTACAAATTTAACGTTCATATTTAAAAAATATATAAATATAACATTTTATAAATATATTTTCCAAGGCTCTCGGCGTCATAACTAGGGGACGTAGACCTGACTTGAGAAGGTACTGTAGCTCAATCACAAATGACTATCGACGTGCTAATAAGCGACGTGATAAAGATTTCTCACCATGGATGTTTAACGTTTTCGCTATCACAATAGAACATCCGTTAAAAGTTATCGGTCGGGATTATTATATTTTTGTAATATTGCCACATTTTAACCTGATGCTTGGCAACACCTAATATTAAATGTCAAAATTCAAAATATTTACGTTTCGCGACTTTATACGTATCGAATAATGTTTAAAACCGTTTTGAAATATGGAAAATACGCCAAAACTGTAAGTAAAGTAAAATAATTTAGTTTTATAGGGTTTTTTAAATTGATTGTGCACAATTTATCATGCCATTTATTTGCTTTAAATCAATTTGAGAAAGCAATAAAACGAAACATTTGTCAAAGTATGCCTTTCATCTATGGTGCTTGGCAACGCGACCGTGATATGAACGTATATTCATTGTGATCGGTCAAATGCTTAGCCCGTTTTTAAGCACGTCGATAGTTATCTGTGATTGAGCTACAGGGGAACTAACGATCGATAAGTTAAACTTGTGGAATCCGTGTGCTCCACATAGGGAGCGGATATGGATTGATGATTTTAAGTGAGATGATAGATATTTTAAACAATTTGCTAAAATTTTTCTTAAAAATTTTTTAAAATTTTAAAATTAAAATTTTTTAAAATTATTTTAAAAAAAAATAAAAATCACTTTTCTTCTGCCAAAAGTAACAATACTTTTTTTCTGGTTCCTTTCCTTTACATATTCGTTATCCTTAGACAACTGTTAGATTAAATATAGGTGCAAATTATCCAATACTTTTTATTTGATTAACGAGATGGACATTTTATTACTTGACGTAAGTATTATACCTGCAATTTTGACAATGAAATGATAATGAGCAATTAAGAAAATACTCACGAAACACGTTCATTGTAACACTCTTCTTTTTAAGCGCGTATTACGTATGAAGTATGAGACACGCGTAAGGATCGTTATTTATTGCCAGAATCGTCTACATAATATATTATCAAGTATCTATCTAGTGCCCTCAGACACCCATAGTTAAAATATTTGAGACCAAGGTAAACTGACTATTCTCTTTGGTTATCACGAAGCTTTCCAAGTTTATCAAGTCTTGTTGTAATCAAATTTTCTCTAGAAAGGCGTTTATGTTTGAATGGAATTTCGCTTGCAATATGTTTGATTTTTCACTGATTGTACAAAGAGTGCAAAATCGTATCAAAATAGGGCAATTTTCATAGAAGAAACTCGATTTTAGTTCAAAGGTACTTCACAATTGCCACATGATAATTTTTTTGAATTACGCGACTGTTGTACAAATAAAAATGGAAATAACGTGATATAAACAAAATATCAAAAAACGTGTTATCCGTGGAAAGTCTGAAACAACTAGAAGGCGATTATCAATGAAATTAAAATACATGGATATGTAGGCGTTTACAGGGATTATGGCTAGTCATTGTCATTAAGTAGCTACTTGAAATATTACAAAATTTCAATATCAATCTTCAAGTATTGGATACATTCAAAACTTTAAAAAAAATTTGAACATTTAATTGCTCATATATTATATGTGTAACTCTGAAGAATATCTTTAATTATAATTAATTATTGATCGCAGCTGGAGAGAGATTTTTTTATTCGCCTTTCTTTCTTAACGGCTACATTTTTATTTTCATGATTTGCAGCTGTGCAACAAAACAGTGCCTAGTAATTTCTTGTACATTCGATTGTTCATCAGCACCGCTAGCAAATTTTAACGAGTTTTTAACCATCTCAATTCAGACGTCAATATCTTCATTATTTGTGTCCGTTTCTTTATTAAGACATTGAGCTTTACAAAAAAAGTTAAACTTTCTCTCTGGGGAGAGATAGGTCCTTTTTTTTAACTTACTTATCGTTTCAATAACAATTCATTATTAAAAGATATCATAATTTAAGAAATGCCCATCTCACTGCACGCAAATCATATTTGACCAGCCAATATAAATATATGTTTGTATGGATTAGGTTGTATACTTCGAGGGATAATATAACAATATAAAAGGTAGATTTTTGTACGTCTAAGTATATTTTTTAATATCTCGTTTCATTTACCCTATTTAGAGGTTACTTTAGTACTTTGTTCTAATTTCCAAATAGTAAATTATGCTTTGACGTTGACATGTGATTCCCCCGGGCACCCGACATTATAAAGTAATTACAAAATTAGTTAGCCTGTTCTCCTCTATGGCTGCGAATCGTGGCACCTAACCAGGGCCCAAGACAGCAGACTTCTGAGTGCAGAGAATAGGTGTCTTAAGCCCACTTTATATGGCGCAGTTTACTACACAGTTTTAGTCTGAAAACGGTCCCGTATAAAGCTGCGGAAAAACTGTGTGCTAGTTCAGATTTAAGCTGACATTTCAATGTTTTTTATGTAAACGTTTAGTAGACATTGGTTTATTGTATGGCATACGTAAAAAACAATAACATATTTACATTATTAGCTAAATATACAATTTCCTGAGAGCAAACATACGATAGTAACTTACAATCGCGTTTCAAAAATACACATGGCTAGCGTGTCTTTTGACAGAAGTTTGACAGACTGCACAGCCTTGAACCATGCTGTGTAGTTTTCTGAACAAAAACTGGCATATCAAGCGGGTTCTCGGCGTCGGTGGTTTGACTTTGTAAGGAACACAGAGGTGAGGCAACAAACACAGCAACCCTTGGTATCTACTGTCATCCGGCGAAGGCGTTGGCGGGCTAGGCCATATACTACGCATGCCTCCCGAGACCTGGACTTGCCTTGGCCAAGGCATCAGGTTCTCTGTTGATAATTCGTCGGCATTTGCCATAGCTGCGGGACGTCCACTTGACTTGACTCGCTTGCGGGAGGCAGTTTGTGGATTCCATATGCTCCACATAGAGAGCGGATATGGTATGATGATGATACTTGGAAAATATAATTGACAATTATCTCCGAATTCTTATTAATAATTCAAAGCAAAAAACATATTTTAAGGGTGAACGAAAAATGGAGAGTTGGTGATTTTGTACAATGGCTTCTTTTAAAATGATGTAACTTTAATGATAGTCCCCGGAAAAAAATATAGATTAAATATTGAATATTTCAAATCTCCCAAAGTCCGATTTTCATTTATACCTAAGACTAGAGATTTCTTGTCTACCATAATTGTTAGTAAGGTGTCCTTGGATATAATTATTAATTATCCTTACTTTTTTTTTCCAGCATAAAATAGAAAATGTATGTATTTCTCAGGATTCTACTCCCATAAAAATACGAAATCACGTAAAACAGCAACACTATTGTATAAAAATATATTTACTGAAATGTCTTTAATGCAATCTAAAACGTTATATTTACTTGACTTTATTAAAAAGCTGCATTTACGTGAAAAATAGCAGGTGCATTGAGTTATTGCTAAAAATAATATTATAAACATAGTAAAACATTTGTTTTTTTTATGTTTGAAATTTCATTTATTAAGCCCTACCTCGTTTAGATGGGTAATAATTATACCAATTCCAAGCGCTTATTTTACTTTTGACAGCTCGATTATGTATCGATTAGGGATGTCCTAATGCGTTACCGAATCGATTTCTCATAAAAATCGACTTTATTTATGAAGAAGTTTTAATCAATTTAACACATTTATATTTTATTTTTGCTCAACATTTTGTAGTTTATAAACAACCCCAGACGTTTAAAGCAGAGTTTATATTACGAAAGCGCTGTCGTAAAACTTTTTTTTTTTTAACAATCTTTGTTCAGTAAAAAAAAATATTTCAAAAAAAAACACAATTTCTTTACAAAAGAAACTTTAAATACAGTCCCGATAAACTCCTTAATTGGAGTTTGTCATCGGGTGCAGGAGCTACAGAAAACCCAAATATGCATAGGACTTTTTTATTGTCGTAATGTAAATTGAGAAATTCTGTGTCGCGACAAACAAAGAAAAAAAACAAATAGGTTTTAATTAAAATCACATTTTATATTTTTTCATGGAAAAAATCAACTTGAATAATCCTCGTTGCATTAGTAGGCTCAATAAACATCGATATCGATAAATATCGGAGCTAAAGAACACGTACTTCACTTTCGTAAAGAAAAAAACATGAAGTATTGCATTTTTTGGTCTATGGTTGCCTGTCAATAATTACGGAACTTTATAGGCGCCCATGTGTCAAAAGTAAAATAAACGCTTAGAAGATGTACACGTACAATATCGATTGTGAAGACGAATAATGAAATGAATTATTTTTCAAATTTTCTCATTTTTTTCCACAAATTAAAATTTAAATCAATACGATGAAAATGCAGGGTTAAATTATTATTAACTACATGTGAAAATACGTTTGTTGATAATGTAGCCATATATATCTGGCATTGTTGCTGACGTTCAGAGTCCATGGTTTTGTGTGGATGGAAACAGATGCCTATGAGATGCCAGGGAAGCGGACGTGACACGAACACTCCATCTTTACCCATTCATACCAAACAAGGATGATAACATTCAATACATTCATTACGTCTACAACCCGTGTGTTTCAATGTTAATAAGATTACAATGCGACAAAATTAATTCATTCCACTAGTTTAATCAAAATGTATTATGTATTAAAGTAACTCGATTCGGTTGGGCAATCTTACCGGATATATTTCAAACGTAACCCGCTGGCTCTGACATCAGTTTCAATTTATGCAATAACCAGTAACTGCTCAAAACCACAACCAAAATACCGTAGGTATAATAAAACAATAATAATAAAATTAAAGGTTTCTTGTGAATCTAGCGACCAAAATAGTAGTCGTATATTTTGATCTCAGAAAGATGTTGAACAAATCAATAGAATGAATCCCAACCATTCCCCAGACTGTTTTTTTTCAGTATTTTTAAAGCTTTTTTAAAGCTAATCCGCGAAAATTAATAGATTTAGTTTTAACTGGAAAAAGGGGAAGATGCGACCAAATGCTTTCATTGTCTCGGCTCTAAGATTGTCATAAACATATTTCCCCTAACCTGCTCGAGAAGCTGGCCCAAATTTACAATGATAGGAATATAATTAATTCTACCCCTTTTCAGTCATGTACAGTCAGTCCATCCCCCCGCCAACCACGCCCGGAGAGGATGTGGAAGCAACCCTGGCTGGGAGTCTAGAGGAGGAAGGGGGTTGAAAGGACTAGAGGAGGGGAGATTGTGGGGTAAAGCGTCCTTAAACATCACATTGGTTAAATAACTCGGTAGTTAAGGCGACCTAACATTTATTTGTTAAAATTAATCTCAATTACGCTGAAACGACTTACAATACGTTGGTTTGGTCATATTTTTCGCCACGGAAATATCGAATGACCGAGAGTATAATATGGACCCTGATCACCAAAATATCTACTTTATATTACATTAACATCAACAATGATTCGAAACTTTTATTTTTATATGGTTATGAGTTCTCAATATTTCGAATGAAGCTTTTACAGGTTGTTGATACGCTAGATACGTGATTGCAGTTTTTTTGTTAAACTTTTTTGTAGTGGAATCGGTTTTTTTTAAAAGCTGGAACAGTAAAAGTAAGCTTTACGACCTTTATTCGTTTTGTTCTTTTGAGATTATCCGTGTTATGGTTTTTGTCCTCTCCGACGTTTTGGCCACCGTTGCAGGCGCCATCTTCAGGGTGAAGTATGTATGATGTAAAATGTGGTGTGTTTATACTGTTTATGTTCTTGGAATTTGTACCGTGTCGCAGTCGGCAGTAGGTATTTTGGTGTTTGCGTGTAATACTGGAAACCATGTTTGTTTGAGTTTAAGTCCGTCATCTCTGTTAATGTTGTTTGGATGTTTGTGTATTTCGATAGCCTCTTTAATTAGACGTGTGCCGTAGTTTTTTGGTTTGTGTAATATTTTAGTTTCAAAAGCGAAAAGCGAAGTTTTGCAAATTTTCGGTGATATATATCGTATTACAGGAGTTAGCAAGTTTGTAAAATGAATAAATAACTTAGTTTTAACAACACTTTTGAATGTGTTCAAATACTTGTACACAAATTACTGTATTATACCCATGCTGGGCTGTCAACAATCTTCTCAACAGATGTCACCAGTGAGAAAATCACTTGTAATGTGATATTACGAACGTGAGTTCAATATATACATTATACAAGTTTCAAAAATTTGTCATATATTGTTATCAGATGATGGGCGGAATGGGGAATGTTGTAATACATCAAGTGGCCACTTAACCCAGCCAATGACAGGTCATAAGCACTGTAAACGCCTAGATAATCCACATTCGATTCCAGAGTTTCTCTGTCTCTGTTGGGATATCAATAATATCTGAACTTAGTTTCAATTTAAAAAAATCTTTTTATAATGTAAGAAAATCTATAAAAATTATGCGGTGCACTTTTCGCACGCATCCGGCTGGAATAACTTTTTTTTTAAATTTTATTTTATAAAACATACATGTATTATATTCCCAGGAGTTATAAAAATTCATATTGGGACCGGTATTGTTACATTTTTAATTACATATTGCACAGTCAAACACGAATAAAAAAGACGATACAAAATTAAAACACTCAATCTTAATCCTAAACATCATAACTATTAACTATCATTGAAAAACATATTTAAATACAAATCTTTAAGGGCTCTACTATGTATTGATTTATTTACTTTTACTTCATGGGGTAGTTTATTATATTGGGATCGAGAAATGTTCATTAGGGATTTTTTATCGAATTTTGTGGGTCGAAGTTTTGAAATGTGGAGGTTTCTTGAATATTGTGTATTGTGACCATGAAGCTCAGAGTTAAAATTGTGTTTCAAACTTGTATGTGCTGAATGATTCAGTTTGGTAAGTACAGTATTTGTGATTTCATGTATTGGTATTACTTTGAATGGGAGTATTTCTGTCTGGCGATATATTTCTTTTTACATGTGTGTCCCAGGGTATCCCTAAAATATTTCTAGAGCCCTGTTCTGGAGAATAGATAGGAGATAACGATATAATATTTCTTTTTTCCAAAAATTTATACATTTCCAAGCGATCAGATCTTTAAAAATTAAACATATAAGTCTATCTCTGTCCTCCATTCTGATAATAAATAGAGTTTAGTGGTTGATTTTCTGCAATAATGAGATTCGAGATATGTAGGTACCTTTCATCATTCCAAAACGCCAAGAGAAAGAAAGTTTCAGTGTTTGTAATATCAAATAATAATAAATAAAAAAACTGATTTTAGAAAAAAAACTGAATCGAGAATTTTTATTTATTCTAACGAGTAAATTTAATTGCTGCAGTCTAAAAAAAACATATATTATTGGCGTTCCATGTTTCCATCTAGTCTTCAAATATAAATATGCGAATGTGAACATTTAAACATTTTTATAGTTATTCAATCTGGTCGTCAAATAATGGTCTTTGTGTTTAGTAGTCCAAGATCAAGGTGAAACCTGATCACATTTTTATTCATACACAATTTCACAACACGAAAGTTTTTTTTAAATACGGTCTAGAGAGCGAGAGCTTTTGCGATTAACATATATTTTTTGATTAAGTGCGTGAGAAGAAAACAAACGTGAATCATGGAGAGATGGGTAGAGTCTAAATAAAACGTGACTCTGAAGTAAAGGCAGCCATCTTCAAAGCTTCGAAAAAATATAACGTAAACTTCAGGTTGTCCGCCTCGTAGCAAAGTGCTGCCGTGCATGAGGTTGCGGGTTCGATTCATGAAATTTTTATTTACATGAAATATTTATTTACATTAAATATTTATTTACATGAAATATTTATTTACATGAAATATTTATTTACGTGAAATATTTATTTACATGAAATATTTATTTACATGAAATATTTATTTACATGAAATATTTATTTACATGAAATATTTATTTACATGAAATATTTATTTACGGGGCGGACCAATTTATTTACATGAAATATTTATTTACATGAAATATTTTATTTTTGAAATATTTATTTACATGAAATATTTATTTACATGAAATATTTATTTACATGAAATATTTATTTACATGAAATATTAATATGAAAATCACATGTAAATAAATATTTCATGTTAACTACGGGGTTCAGTATGCTACGGGGCGGACCAATACAGATTGTCTTTTTCATTTTTAACTGTCCAAGCTAACAAATAATGTAAAAAAGTCGTCGTGCAGAAAATCTTCTGTAGTAGAATAGAAATATTCATATAATCTACTCGTATACTGCCGTGCAGGAATGAAACTGAGGTAAAAACGAAAACAGTCTTGATTCTACTTGGCCAAGAGCACATTAAATTTAATGGCGGTACTTTTCAATAAATGTTACGTAAATTGAAAAAAAAAAATTACAAAAAAGTCGGCATAAAACTGCATTTCGTCATTCACAATGGCATATTTGGAAATAAGTAATATTCTATTTTAGTTTTTTTTAAATAATTAACCATGACATTACGAATAATACCTAGGTACTTAATCGTTTATGAATCTACTACTCCCGTATCCACATCCAGTGTTGCATAGGGCACTACATTGATACACAATTGCAGCGTATATTTATCTCCATGAAGGCAAGATGAGCTAAGAAAACTTTTTCAAAATTAATCTCATTTTAGGTATTTATATACACGGTGTCAAAACTCGATATACAAGCGGGAAACCAGTGAATCTACGTCATATTTGGAGACGATTTTGTAGAATATTTTTTTTTATTTGACCCATAGTTTTCGATAAAATTGAGTACGAAGTTTTTTTTTTTTTCGATAATTTTTTGCAAACAGTGATGAAATATCATTTATTTAGTCAAATTAATAGTATCCATGAAGAAAACGAAATAAAAAAACTGCATTTTAATGAGGATTTGTGCAATTTAACTTAATTTGCCATACTTATAAAACCTATAACGAGGAGAAAAACTATTTTTTTTCAACTCAGATCAAAGAGTCATATTATACATATGATGTACATTCACCAGTTTTCGAGTTGTACTACGAGTTTTGTTATACCATTTATAAAATTTTATATGCATTGCGTTTTGATCATTTTTTATTTAACTATACTGCCATCTTTGTTTATATGATTACACTACACCTCCGTAATGTAGTAGGAGGTAAAAAAATAATGATATGTCGTATAAAATAGAGGTAGGTAAAACCTTCCTACGTTATTCACACTAGTGACACCAAATAAGCGATAGATGTCTCTTGGTATTACTTCAAATAAAATTGTACATTTTATTTTTACCAATTATTTAGTTAATAATGATTGGACCTTAAATAAACATTTTTCCATATTGCGAAAGTAGTCTGAAAGTGGGAAAGCAGATCATGTTTTTTGTGTTGTATTTTCTTTACTTTACTTTAAATAATATTCCTCCAGAAATTTCCACGTATAAAATTAGTCTACTCGGTATTCAATTTTATTCATAAAATTCAGTGCCCCAACAATAAAAAAGGGATGTACGCACAAAAAAACAGAATAAACTTTTTGGTTTTATTTATTCTTCATATTTAAAAATACATTAAGGTACAGGTATTTGTAAACTAAATAAAATAACGGATGTAGGTACATAACTGAAGAAGCAAAGAGAAGTAAAACTAGATTTTTTTCTTATAAAGAACTTCATCATAATAATATGCACGCACGGCACAATCTGTTTCTTGTAAGTCCCTAAGAAAAGTACGTAAAAACGTTTAATTGCACTTTGTAATTTTTTATTTTTTTGAAGCTTGTTTTTTTGTAAGCCTGTTGGCTTGTTTGTGGTTATATTTTTTTAAATTAATTCAACTTCTGAAATAACAAACTTGTCAAGATATGTAGACGCATTGAGCAAATTACGGTTGGCAATAATTTATAGTCAACCGTGCATTTTTCAGAGTTTAATTCATCTTTTGAAATTTACAAATAAAACAAGATGAACTAGAAGAAAATTTCATGGTTTTATGTATGCTCACTGTATAATAAAATAAAAATAACATAATGAAAACATGATTACTTATGATGTATGTTTAATGCATGTAAAAGCCCTGTGCACTTGGTGTACCGATGCAGTGCCCTATGCACCATAGGGTGCGGAAAGGGAAAGTAGTGAAATGGAAAACAAAAATGAAATAATGTACTTATTAACAATTTTTAGTAAATACACATTAATCCATAGAATGCTCATTGTGTAAAATAATTACGAGGATTAATTAGGTAATTTACGATTAATGTGCTTTAATTTTGTCTGATTGAGATGCTCTTTCACTGCTTCCAATTTTTTTATTCCAGCTGCCCGATTGCGCCGTTTCACTGCCACGGTCGTTGAGCTGTCCCTTGCCGTTGCTGGTCCCGTTGCTCGCCCTCTTCAGCGGCCGGCTGACGTAAGCCTTCCTGTAGAAGTCCCCGAAGAGCAGCAGCATGAAGAGGTTCTGCGGGACCACCACGGCCGCCACCCATCGAGGGTACTCGCAGTCCGGCTTCACCACCAGCACGGAGAAGTGAGCCACCAGGATAAAGAACTGGATCTGAAAAAATTGCTTCTTATCAGTTTAAAAAAATATATACTTGTATAATTTATATTAGGTGCGAAACAGGTTGCATTTGTTTTACAGTGGGGTATCACCTTTTTGATTTTCTGCTAAAAAAAAAATTGGCGGTACTAGTGGGTATGGAGGAAAGCTTAAGAGAATTTGGTAAAATCTGCATGATTTTCGGAAGAGAAGTGTTATTGGCCAATCCAGATGAAGGGAATCTATCATTAATTAGACAAAACAGAAAAATATGGTTTAAATTCTCTTCATTTAAGAGAGGCACTTGCATTAGGGAGATTAGCAAATAATTTTCACTCTTACTGGGTGCAATGAGAGCAGTGACCTAATCGCATTCGACATAAATATTGTAGATGTTTCCATCTTATCTTATTATTTTATTTTATTCATTATGAACAAAAAGCGCTTCGGGATATCGGGTTGTACTTGAGCATAATGTTTACTTTTGTATATTTTGCTGATATTCCATTGTTCTGTCCAATAATATCTACATACAGCATACAGGTTCTAACCTTGGTCATGTAGTACGCGTGTTGAGTAAAACGCCTCCGAAACAAGATTCATGCAATCTGCGTAGCACAAAACGAAGCGAAATGCGCAACTTCAGTGTTGTTGATTTTGTTGTATGTTTTCAGCATTAAAAAAAGTGGCGTTAATCGTAAAAATAGTTCTATTAAATTTAAATAAAAATAAAAATATCCATTTAAGAAAATACAAATTAAAACTTCATCAAGAAAGACAAAATATATATAATATTATCGTCCTTAATAAAGACCTACCAAATTTTTCACATTGAAAAAAAATACGCATCAAAAAGGATTTGCAGGTGTTAAGTGTAAAATCATTCCAAATCTTTCAAATTCTTTATCTCAAGAAATCATACACATTTCTTATGGGATCAGTATACAGAGGTACATATTTCTTATGGGATCACTACAGAAGATGTACATGTTTCTTATGGGATCACTATCGAAAATGTACATAATATTTACCATTTGAAGTTGAGTGATGTGTTTCTTCCACCAGATGGAGTTCTTGTACTTGTCATTGAGGAGGGTCATGAAGTAGTATCCGTACATCACCACGTGGACCGCGGAGTTGATGACGCCGAGTAATGTTCCGTGACCACCTGTAATCATCAAACATCAACATCATCATCATCATCAAACATCAACATCATCATCAATCCATTACAGGATTCTACAAACTGCTTCCAGGCTTAACGATCGGCCGCTAATTCCTGTGCGTCCTACCAAGACAGGTCCACGTCCCGTAGCTCTATCGACGTAAACCATCGTCCGGAAGAGTTGACCATTCAGGAGTTATGACTCAGAGTCGCAATTTAAAAGCATGATCATACATAGAGATAGAAGTTACTACTATGCAACTACTGAAAAGGTTTGTTTTCTTAATCTTCTTCGTACCATATCCGCTTCCTATGTGAAGCACATGGATTCCACGAAATACTTCAATGCCAAGCGATCGGTGGCCAGTTCCCGTGCATCCTCCCGAGTCAGGTCTACATCCATTTTGTTTCTCTATACACAATATTTTTTTATATGGCATTACTAACCAAAGAAAAATTATCCATAAAATCTATGGCCATCTCCCCGTACTCAAAAACCGGTCAGTAGTAACAATAAATAGCAAGTCTAGTGGTAATAATAAATAGCAAGTCTAGTGGTAATAATAAATAGCAAGTCTAGTGGTAATAATAAATAGCAAGTCTAGTGGTAATAATAAATAGCAAGTCTAGTGGTA